>MASP02000388.1:452-140187 GCA_001693025.2 Colletotrichum lindemuthianum
AAAGAATAATATTAATATATTAGGGGGTAGATAGGTTTACAGAATAAAACCTAATAATCAGGATCCTAGTAATCTTATATTTAAAGCTAGATAGATTACTTAGGGCTTTAACTAGTATTTTAGTATTAATTATTTAGAAACCTTTAATACTACCTGTAGGTCTGAAAGTTACAGATATTTACTTATTATATCTATTTATTATAACTGGATTTTAATTTAGTATAATATTACTACTATATTTATTTATATAAAAGTAGATAAAAAGATATATATTAAGTTACCTACCAGTTATATCTATAATTAAGATTCTCAAAGTTTAGTTTTTAATATTAATTATAAGAATTAGCTTTTTATATATTTACTTAATAAGGTTTTATATAAGTTAAAATAGAGTTTTAGATTATAGTATTTATATTTTAAATTAGTTTTATATAAAATTAGTTTTAAAGTATCTCCTTATAATAAAAGAGTTTTTATACTTAATATTATTTTTAATAAAACTAAATATTTAGCTATCCTTATATATTATATTAATAATATGCTATTAGAAGCTAATAATTCTACTACTTCTGAGTATATATATAGTAATCTTAAAAAGGATATAAAAATTTAGGATCTAGGAGAACCTAATACTTTCTTAGGTAATAACTTAGTTATTAACAGAAAGAATAAGGTTATAGAAATAAATTAGTTTAAATATACTGATAAATTCTTATTAGATTTAATAAAAAAGATCTCTATAATTTTAATATACTTATAGATAATAAATCTAAGTTCTTTAAGAATAAAGATAATACTTCTAAGGAAGGAATATTAGAATATTAAAAAGAAATAGAAGTTTTATTATATTTAGCTTTAAAAACTAGGCTAGATATTACTCTAGTTATTACTATCTACTCTAGATTTTCTTTAAATCCTTCTAAAGAATATTTTATTATCCTTAATAGAATATAGAATTACTTGAAAAAAAACCCTAATTATAAGTTAATTTATAACTATAATAATATTAATATTTTTAATTTATTGAGATTTACAGACTCAGATTAGGTAAGAGATATTAATAATAGAAAATCTACTTCAGCTTATATATTTTACCTGGATTTGTATAATATTATTAGCTATAGTTTAACTAAGTAAAAAACAGTAGCTTTATCTATTTATAAAGCTAAGTATATAGCTCTAGTAGATACTACTAAAGAAGCTATTTACTTCTTTAATAATTATAGTTTTATTAATAAGTTTTTAGGATTTAGAGCTATTAATAAGCTTATTATCTTTATTAATAATTAATCAGCTAAAAAGCTTACTGAAAATACTGAATTCTATAAAAAAGCTAAGTATATTAATATTTATTATTATTATATTCGAGATCTTATTAGAGATAATAAGATAAATCTCTATTATATTAATATAAATAATAATATTACTGATTTTTTGATGAAGCTTTTAGGCTAAGTTAAATTTAATAATATTATTAAGAGGATTTTACAGAATAATTCTAAGAATAATATTCTGCCTTCTTATAAAGAAAATAATACTAATTATCTATTTTTTGAAGAATAATCTTTTCCTTTTTATCTATATAAGGTTTTAGGTTTTTCAGATTTTTCTTCCTTCTTAAAGTCTTTTCCTTTATACTTTTTATAGTTTTAGGTTTTTCAGACTTTTTTTTTCTCTATTTTTCCTATATAGTTTTTAGAGTTTTTACTTTTGTTTTACTACTTTTTTAAGCTATAAAAGATATTTATCTTATATACCTTATAGGGGGATATAAGAGTTATAGCTATTTTATTATTACTCTTTTTATTCTAAATACTCTATATTAGGTAAATAAGAGTTAAGTATTCTACTTTACTCTTATAACTCTATATTTTCTATTTACTCTAGTAAATCAATTATTAGAGTTTAGACTATATAGCCTATATAAGTTATACTCTAAATTAGTTAAACTTTAATATCAGAAACGTTGATAAACGGATCATATAGTGGCCCGTGCGCAAACGGCTTCCGTTTATCCGTTGTATGTGAAGTTAACCTTTCTGAAAACAAACTCTATTTTAATAGATATACTTAGAAGTTCCCACCCACTTTCAGTGGAATTAGAACTTCCTATCTTCATTACTATTTCTACCAATATCAGTACTATTTTCGG
Source organism: Colletotrichum lindemuthianum (assembly GCA_001693025.2). Taxonomy (NCBI): domain Eukaryota; kingdom Fungi; phylum Ascomycota; class Sordariomycetes; order Glomerellales; family Glomerellaceae; genus Colletotrichum; species Colletotrichum lindemuthianum. Next base: position 2,605 of record MASP02000388.1, read on the forward strand.
ATATTATTCTGAATCCCCTATTCTTTAGTAATTTATTAAGTGTCAATTTCCCTTAACCTATTTACTAGTCTTCTATACTAGTTCAACATAACTTTATAGCTATCTACTTTACTATAATAGATAGCTAGAAGGAGACTATTAACTTTATATAGCTTATAGAGATCCTTTAAAACTATATTTTTATTACTTAATAACTACTAATAAATTAGAGATCTTCCTAATCTTATAGTATTTAGAAGTTATCTTTTAAAATATCTTTTTAGATACTAAAGTAAGTAGACTTTCTACTAAAGATATATAATAATTTAGAGCTTTCTAGAGGATCCTCTCTAATATCTTACTAGATTAGATAGTTTTAAAAATAAGTATTAGGTTAAGAGATAGATAAAGTTTTATAAGTTTCAGTATTACTAAAGTATCTATATTCTTTAGAGATATTAACTTAAATATTATACTTATAGCTATATTATTTCTACTAAGTCTCTCTAATATAAATTACCTCTAAATATATTTTAATAATCTTAATAATAAGATTAAATAGGAGGAAATATTACTATTTATAGAAAAGTATAATAGATATTTATAGTTTTTAATATAGAAAGATCTCTATAATATAACTATTAACTTCCTTATAGAGATAGAAATATAATAACTTTATAAGAGATTTAGCTACTTTAGTATCTATAAGTTAAATAATATACTTAGGAGAGTAGGTGAAACTATAAGAATTACTAAAATTAAAGTAATTATAAAAAACTACTACTAATACTAAATAAATAGTAAAATACTATACTAATTTAAGTTTAGCCTTAAGGATAATTATAAATTTAATATAGAAACTATTATTTATATTATATATCTTAATAGTAATAAGCTTATTTTATATATAGTTAATATCTCTACAATATTTATAGCTATAAGATTTATAAAAAGTATCTTTATAAAAGATATATAATATACTCTAAAGATATATTAGATTAATATATACTAGAAACGTCTAGATAGAAATATTACTAATATAGAATATAACTTTATAGCTGAAAATTTTAAGAAAGAAGCTAATAGTATAGATAGTAAGATTAAGACTATACTAGTTAAAATCTATAATAATATTAATAAGGTAGAATATTACTATATCTCTTTATAGAGGGTATATAAGATTATCTAAAATAAGATATTAGAAATTAATAGAGAGAAGATATTATAAAGTATAGTTAAGATAGTTAAGAATATTAGTAACCTAAATAATCTTATACTAACTCTACTAATTTTTAGAGTATATTTATATCTTAACTTAATATTACTACTATCTCTAGATATTATAAGATAAGTAGTTACTATCCAGAAAGTAATAGAAGAAATAAATAAAGTTTATACTTAATAGTAAGTTTCTAATATTCTGAATATATATAATAATTTTTCTACTATTTTAGTCTACTACTACTTCTCTAATTAGAGGTATATATTTATTATAAATACTAAGGTTAAATAGAATCCTTTAGACTTACCTCTATTAATAGTAAAATATATATTATAGAGATAGATAGTAAACTTAGTATTTTTAGATTGATAATAATTAAGCTATATTATTAACTATATACTAAAGAGATAGAAATCTAGAAACTATATAATAACTAACTACTAGATAAATATTTAAGAGAAAAAATATTAATAGTAATATTGAATAGAGACAGACTAAAGTAGTAAAAGTAATTATATAGAAATATAATCTTTATTATAGAAGCTACCTTTATAGATAATATTTACTATAATATTTATCTAATAATAAAAGAGATAGAAATATTTACTAAAATTATTAAGTTTTACTAATATAATATTATTTAAATATTAGGGAGGCTGTTTTAGAGATTATATATTATAGAGTGAGAGATTCTATTAGTAAAAAGTATATTTTATCTTAAGTATTTTAATATTTAAAAATATAATAATATAAGGATCTTTAGCTTATATTTTATTAATAAAGTTAAAAATATAGATAATATACTATATAAGAAGTTATAGTTAGTTATTGAAAACTTTAATAATTAGGAGAAAACTAATATCTTTATATAATTACTAATAATCTAACAGATTAACTACTATCTTATATTAATATTATTAGTAATATTTAAAGAGGTAATTTCTATAGAAATCTATCTCCAAGATATTATATAAATATATATATAAGTAGAAATAATATTAAATTACCTTATACTAATAAAGTTACCTATAAGCTTATATAATTTATATGTAGAGAATATTATTATTATTATAGTTTAACTATTATATAGCTTTATAGAGTTAGGTATTTATTAGTATATAATATACTCTAGCTACTATAAGGACAAACTAAAAATAGAAACCTTATTATATAACCTATATCTTATAATCTCTAAACTTAATAATTTATATTTTAGTATTATAAATAAATAAATAGATAATATTCTTAGACTCTATTTACTTAAGTTTAATAATATAAAAGAGGAGAAACTTCAGTAAGTAGAATTTACAGCTAAACTGAAGTTAATATTTATATAATATAAACTCCTTATATTTAATAGAGATATAATTACTTTAAAGAATAATAATAATATTACTCTTACTTAAAAAGGATAAAGTAAGAAGATTAAACTTATTAATTCTATATCTAAAGCTATAAAAGAAATATATATTAAATAATAGATATAAAGAGTATATATAGCTTCTTTATACTAACTGGAAGTATATTTTAACTTCTCTATTATAGCCTAATATTAAAATCTAATATTAGAGAATATTAGGAGATTTAATAAATATCTAATATAGTAAATAGATAATTCTAAAAGAAACCTAATATTTATCTCTATTAATATTAAGATAATAAAGCTATAAGTATTTATTAATAGATTCTTTGCTAATAATAGTAATATAATATTCTAGCTTAAATTTATTATTATTCTAAAGATAGAAAATATTAGTAATAATAATAATATTTTTAAACTTAAAGATAATATTATCTATTTCTCCTCTACTAAATTAAAGAGAGTTATATAGAGTATATTAGTATCTAAAGTCTATAATATAACTATAGAAGTTAATATAAAATAAATAATATTAATTATCCTTAGGTAAGTAACTAAATATCTTAAGATACTAATAATATTAATAGTAGTTTATACTAACTTTGACTTCCTCTATAGGTACTTTATTAAACTTAGTATAATAAAAGAAAAGTAACTTATAATTAATATTATAATATTATAATAATTATATAAGAGAAGGAAGATCTTTAAGATTTAGTAAATTAATAGTAAAAATAACCTTATAGATAGTATAATTAAAATATCTAATAACTAAGTATTTAAAGTATTTATTACTATAAATAAAGTAATTATAAGAATAGAAGGATAGGTTACAAAAACTATAGAAAGTAATAAGAGGAGGATATAAGGGTAAAGAGAATAGAGGGAGAGTATTACTACTAGAGGGCCTTAAGGTATCTAAGTAATAATAATTAAAAGGTATATTTTTATAAGTAAATACTACTTATAGTATTTCCGCAGTTTTTAGTACACCTGAAAAGATGTATATAATTAGTAGCTAGGTTTATATATTTTACGCTATTTTTACATTTTACGCTATATTTACGTTCTATACTATTTTTACGTTTTACGCTACTTTTACATTTTACGCTATTTTTGTATTTTACGCTATTTTACGCGTTTGCCACAAAGGAGAGTACTACTCATATTAGGTTAACTAGGCACCAATATAGTAAAAGCTATAGCAGTAGGTAACTTACTAGTTACCCCACTTAATTAAACTAATTAGATAAGAGGGATAATCCTACGGATTAATTCTAATAGTAAATAGTATATATATGTACGCTATAATATAGATTTAGATATAACGAAATAGAAGTACCAGTTACAACCTAGTTATAAACAATCGATCGATTACTATGTTTACCAGTTATAAACTAATAATATATAACCCTAACAGTCTAAGTAGCTATTATTTCACTTTAGTATTTATATATATTAATTAGAAAAACTATATATATAGTAAAGTTAGTTATTAGTCTATAAGGTATATTCCTAAGGAGAGATATACTTTATTTAATAGATATAAGTTAACTATTTCTTCTAAGGTATATTTTCCGATTATATACTAAACCTTCCTTAAAAATTATAAAGATATTAATAACCTTAATAATAATAGCCTTAAGGTTCCACTAAAGGTTAATACTAATAATATTATTATTATAAAATATTAAATAAAGGTTAATCTTAGGAAGAATAATTTTACTGAAGCTATCTTAAGGTTATTTCTTATTTAGTTACTTTTGATTTATATCTATAGTGGTATCTAAGCTCTTCACCCTATATATAGTTCTAACTGTAAGATTTACCTGGCAACAGTATTTATATTAATATTAGCTTATAACTTGTTTAAATAGTAACAAAATTACTTATTATTGTGGATAATTATACCCCCAGTTATAATATTTAACCCTATAGCGGAGGAAGACCTTATAGTAATAATCTATATAGCAAAAGCCTCAGTAAGGCTAAAGCTTAATATATATAGCTAAAAGTAACCACTAAGATTATAGAGTTAAGAACCTTTATAAACCTCTTAAAAATAGAATAAAATAAAAAGCTGAAGGCTAAGTGTTTTATAATTTATCGCTCTTCTATATTTAAACTATCCTTAATATTATCTTTATAATAGAATTTAAATTCCCCTTCAATTTATATAGCTACCTGCAACTAAGGTAATATAATAGTAGATTCTAAATATTTCTTTATAACTTCTATAACAGAAGATATTAATATTTCCTAAAGAATCTAAGTAATATTATAAATATTAATATTAATAGGTAGACTCTAGATATTTAGAAGAAGATCATCTAGCTATTCTATAATCTGCTATATTAAGCTAATAATTTTGGAAACTAGTTATTAATTAGATAGTATCCTAATATTAATATACTATATTAGTTACTAGATACTTTAGAGTATTATAGTATTATAATTACTAGAGTTTTAGATATTATATAGCTAGACTAAAAATATCTATATTTATACTAGTATTATTTATATATTAACTATATTTAATATATTAAGATTATTTACTAATAAGAGCAGGCTGAATTTTATTATATTTATATAGAGATTATAAGTTAGTTTATATTAATAGCGGAAAACCTTTATATTAATAGCGGAAAACTTTTATATAAGAAGTGCGAAGTTTTATCTTGGGGGTAAGTAAAGTATAGTCTATTATAAGGATATTAAGATTATAGATATAAAGGTTATAATAAGTATTTAAATAAAGTACCTATAGTTAGCAGTAATTAAATATCTTAAGATATTTAAATTATATATAGCGTGAGGATATAAAGATATAAGAATATAAGGTTAATATAGAAGCAGTTATTAGTTATTTATTATCGAAAAGGTTAACGTGGAGCGGATATACTAGCTGCTATAGCTGCGAGGAATTTAAGTCTAAATTAACTTAGGGCTGGCTGTAGTAGTTAGTAGGGGGGTGGGAGGGCTAAAGTTATACTTCAGAGGGTAATATATCCACTAATAGTCGCAATAGAAAGCAAGCTATTAGCCCCTCCTAAGGTTATTTCTTATATTATTTTATAGTAAGAAATCTATCACCTTAAATAGAGGTAAAATTACCGGAATTCTCTAAAATTAGGTAATAATCTATATTCTTACTAAAAGTATTACCACCCATAGCAAACTTACAGATAATATTACTATTTCTATATATAGTTTTATATTTAAAAGTTGCTACTGAAATATAATAATTTAACGTATTCTATCTAATTGAGATATTACTAGCTTCTTAACAATTAGATACTTCCAATTTACCATTTTAAAGTAATTAGTTATTTCCTCTACTATCCTTATATCTTAATAAGATAAACTAGTTATGATATATTTTAAAGAAGCTATCTTTATTATAATAGTTAAAATAGTTAATATATTTATATTATTTAGGATTATTATATTTTATATAATAAATGATGATATATTTATCCTTCTTTATATTATAGTGGTTATATTAAAGGTCTCTAATCTGTTGCCAAATTATATACCTCTTGGGGTCCCATTTAGATAAGTATATCTAACAGTTAGCTTTTGCCTCTTATATTCTATAGATAAACTGAAGTTAAGAAACTATTTAAATAGAGAAAACCTTAGGTAATATATATAGTTAGTTAATATAATAGTTAATAAATAGAAAGATATAAAGGGAAAATATAAGCTTATTTATTACAGTCACTTTTAGAAAATTACAATTAGTTATTATATAATATCTACTGCCAGCTAGTTATATTTATTACCAGCTGTTAATAGTTACCAGCTGTTAATAGCTATTAGTAAATACTATCAGCTAATAGTAGTTACTATATTTAGTTTTCTAACTGGAAGATATATTATAACCACCAGTTGCAGTTACCTGTTACAGAATTCGAACCTACTATACTTACTAAAATAGTAAATACCAGCCAGACGTTAAACCACTACGTCAAATGGAACTTCTGTATATTATAAATATAAATTACCTAAGTATTATATTTAATAATATTTATAATAAGCTTCACTAAGGTTAAAAATATATTTCTTATTTAAAAAGAGAAATACCTAAAGATACTTCTTGATAAAAAAAGAATAATTACCCTTATATACCTTATAGAGATAGAAATATAGAAACGTTACCGTCACTTTAGATATTTAGCTATAATATATCTTTATAGTATTCTTAATAAGGTAGAATATCTAGTTGAATAGTATACTCTCAAAGCTTTTGAGAAGTATTATTACTACTGCTAAATATATAGTATTACTTCCTAAAATGTTTTAATTTACTATTTAAGGTAATATTAACTTTAACATTAAGGTTATTGTTAATATTATCTATATTACTAATTATAATATACTACACGTTATTAATACTACTATAATATTTAATACCGCTTAACATGTACCTTATATATTAGTAAAAGTGATATAAAAAGTCCTTAACATATAGTAAATTAATATATATTAGAATTATTCTAAATGTATCACTACTAATATAGATATAACCTTTTAACTTAAATATTTTAGACTAAAGGTAAAGACTACAGAATTAATAGTTTATACTATACCTATTAATATATATAATAATATTGGTAAAGTAGATTATTATTATCTACTTCTTTACTATATATATAAAATTTACCATATAGAGTTCCCACTACTATTTAAAAAATACTACTTTAGGTAGTATATAAGGTAATTAATAATATTACTAAATTAAATAGCCTTATACCTATATTACTTATTTTTGGAGTAGATTTATATTTCGTGGAAGATATTACTTTCTCTCTGGATATTATTACCTGGACTTAAGTTATATATAACGCCATAGGGGAGATTTAACGTAAGTATACTAAATATACTATTAATATCATTTTAGTAATATATAATAATTCTAATCGGTAATTTTATTACCGTTTAAACTAGTTGTAAGCCAGTATTAGCATGAATGCTGTTGCCGGGTATATTATACAGTTAGAACCACATATAGGGTGAAGAGCTTGGATACTACCACTGGTATAGAGCAAAAGTAACTAAATAACATTCTTTAAGTATAAGAATATAATAATATAGCTTTATAATGTTACTTAAGTTTATATTTAAGCTAAAATAAAGCTTATAAGGTATATTATAGCTAATCTGCCCTGATATTTTAAAAAGTAGTATCCTCCAAATTTTATAATAATTATTATTAAGTTATTTTATAATCTTACTGAGGCTAGAACTTACTAAAAGGTAATTTACTTTATATACTACAAGAAGTAGTTATAAATAAGACCTTTAACATATAATCTATATCTACTTATTTTATATACTTAAAAATACCTTTAGTCTTATTAATATATAAATTAATAATATCCTTAGTCTCTCTAATATAATATCTTCTTACTAAGAAGATAAGAAGCTCTAAAAAGCCTTATTTAAGATAAAGCTAAAAATTATACTTTTAGAAACTAAATTCCTTATATTGAAAAGAAGAATTTTATTATTTTATAGTGATTACGTCTATTTATACTAAAAGTACTAAACGTAAAAGCTAATTCTTATTAATATGTATATAATATTTAAGATATTTCAGAGAGTATATATCAAATAATATATATACAGCATATATCTTATCTCTATATATCAGCCGGAAGCTTTATTCAACCCTTTATATATAATTTAAAAGTAATACCCCTTAAGTAATAATACCGCTATACTTAATACAAAGCTTAAGTGGCAAGTAAAATATCTTAAAATCTTAATTTTATACTACTGAATATCTCTAAGATATATCTTTATGCTTTTATTAATAGCTTTCTTACTAATAATATTAGCTTCTTATTTTAACTGGAATTTATAATAATTCTAAGTTAAAAAAAAACTATAACTAATAATAACCGGTTTATTCTTTATAGTAACCTTTTATATTACTTCTTTACTAAAAGTAAACAAGTTACTAGAAGTATATATGTTTTAGAAATTTATATTATAATAGCTAGTATGGATTTTATTTATATTATAACTATATTACTTAAGAAGATTCTTAAATATTAAAAACTTTCTTAGATTCTAACTATTATATATATTGACTTATATTTACTTCATAAATATCTTATAAAGCTAAATATTACTAAAAAGAAGAATTCAATAATTAATATTATAATATTAAGGTAGTTATATAAATACTGTAAGCTTTGTAAAATATAGTAAATTAATGGAAATGATAATCTTGCAAATGTTTTTACAAAAGGCACTTTAAACTTTATCCTTAAGAGATTATTAATTCAAATTACGTAATTATTTAAATTGAGGGATAGGTAACTTAAGAATAGTAGATAAATGGATATTCAAGCATTATTTAGGCAAGAAGGTATAAATTGCAAAAGGTATCGTTTTTATATAAATAGATAGATACCAGAGTAAATAGTAAATAAAACAAGTTACCAGTATTAGTTACACTATACTGTAGGGTATACGGTAACTATATATACTACTATATATATTATAATATACCCTCTATAGCCTACTAGCTATAGATATCCAGCATCCGGCGCCAGCTGTAGCTAAATAGCGTAGTAATTAGTAAGTAATTACTATACGGTAGATCTAGAGTCTTATATAGTATTATATACTATATAATATAGTAATAATAATAACCAAAAGCCAGAATATCAGTTTGCATCAATACGACAGAATTACGTATAGTATATAATAACCTTGACGATTAAACTAATAAGTTTATAAGTTAGCTTATATTAATAGTAGAGAATCTTTATATTAGTAATGTAAACTATTATCTTAGAAGTAGGTAGAATATAATCTTGACAATATTAAGATGATAAATATTAAAGTTATAAAAAGTATTAAAATAAAGTAGCTGTAGTTAGTAGTAATTAAATCTCTTGAGATATTAAGATTATATTTAGTATAGAAATATAAGAACGTAAGAGTATAAGGACATAAAGTTAATATAGAAAGTGTTCTTAATTATTTATTATTAAAAACGTTAACATAAGGTAGATATACTAGCTATTATAGTTATAAGGGACTTAAGTTTAGATTAACTTAAAGTTAGCTACAATAGTTACTGAAAGTAAGAAAGCTGAAATTATACTTCAGAAAGTAATATATCCACTAATAGTTATAATATAAAGTAAGCCATCAGCTTCTCATATATATATTATGACTAACTATATACTATATAACATTAATAAGGTAAATACAAAATAATAAAATCATATATTGTTAGAATGGGTAGGAAAACAGGTATGGTAATAATCTGTATTTTAGGAGAAACGTTATTTAATAAAAGTAGTTTTCTTAACGTGAAGGCTTTATGAAAAGGGTTATAATAATAATGGTAAAATAGAGGCATCCTCGGTGATTGTATTGATAGTATTGTTAATAACATCTAACTGTTATTCGTGGAGATACAGAGGGTTCTTTATAAAAGGATTATTTTAAACCTTTGGCTGTTGCCGTTGGAAATCTCTGGTGGACCTCCGGTGGACCTCCGGCTGTAGCTATAGCGTATGGGCTACTGTAACTATAGCGTATAGGGCTCTGTAATTATAGCGTATAGGCTATAGTATAATATACGCTATAGTATTTGTTATAGTGTATAGGATATTATAACTGCAGTATACATATTACAGTATAAATAATCTGAAGTAAATTAGTAAACTCTTTATATAGTTATTCGTTTTACTTAAAAACTACTGAAGGTAAAAAGATAAGAATTATATATATCTAAAGAGCGTTTGTATATAATTTATTTATATAAGAATATTTGTATATTATCTATAAGTTCTATAAAAATAAATAGAGATAAAGTATTCTTAATATTTTTAGATATTAGAATAAATTTAATATTCACCCATAAGGTATATCGTTAGTATATAGCTTAATTATAATACAAAAAACTCTAAAAACTTAATAATAAGTTAAAAATAGAGACATATGTTAGAAACCTAAAACTATAAATAGAAAAAGAAAAGACTTTAGTCTGAAATCTTAGATAAAATATACTTAAATTTAACTAAACCTAAAGACTTAGTTAGAATATCAGCAATATTATCTTCTGTATTTATATAAAATAGAAATATCTTTTCATCTTTAAGAAGATCTCTTATATAATAAAATCTTATATATATATATTTTGCTTTTTTATAAAATTCAGGATTTTCAGCTAGCTTCCTAGCTACTTTATTATCTATACAACAAATCTTAGGTTTGTTAATCTTGAATAAATCGAATTTTAAACTTAGAAAATTATAATTATAAAATAAATATTCAGCTTCTTTACAGATATCTAATAAAGTTATATATTCTACTTTATAAGTAAATAAAGCTACCATTTTCTATTTTATAGTAGAATAACTTATAATATTACTACTTTTACCTAAATAGAAAATATAAATAGAAGTAGATTTTCTATTATCTAGATTTCTTACCTAGTCTAAATTAGTATAATCTATAATATTCTTAATATAAATTATTTTTTCACAGTTAAATATAAATCTATATTTTTATTACTACTTAAATAACCTTATATATAGTTAAAGGCTATAAAATAGTTTTTATTTAGATTATAGGTGAATTTTAGATAGGCTATTACTATAAAAGTAATATCAGCCTTTATTTTTAAAGCTAAATATAGTAAAGCTTCTATGTTTAAAAAAAAATACAATATTTTAGTTTTAAAAGCTTTTTCTTTATTAGGAAGTAATTTAAAGCTATTATCTATAGACATTTTAGATTTATAAATAGTTTCTTTATTATATTTCTTAATTATCTTCTTGATATATTTATTCTAATTAATAGTTACTATTTGTTCCTTTTCGTTTATAGATAAATTATAATTGAGGAAGGTAGAAGGTTTTCCTAGATTCTATATGTTTATTTTAGTTTTTAAAACGTTATAGATATAATTAGCTGTTTTTTGGTTATTTGCTGCCAGTAATATATTATCTATATAGTAAGCTAGAATAGCTATAGAGATACTATTATTTAATATAAAAACAGCTTTATTATAAGGGGAAATAATAAATCCTATTAAATAAAGAATATTTTTCAAGTAATTATACCAGACCTTCAGACTCTATTTTAAACTATATAAAGCCTCTTTAACAGATAGATAAAGACATAGTTTTTATTATTCTTATATATATTTATATTTAGATCTAGAATAAATTACAGAGAGTTACTCTTTATATTAAAACAAAAACCAGTTGGTCGATAAATATATATAGATGTATTAACGTTAGTATAAATAAAAGCTGTAGTTACGTTATATTGGATTAAAATCTAACCTAAGTAAATAGATATAATAATAATATATCTTTAACTTTCAGGCCTATAGATAGTATCAAAAGCTTCTAAATAATTAATATCTAAATATTAATTATAGCTTCAAGTTACCTATTTGACTTTATATATAGTTTCTTTTATTATATTATTTACTTTTAGTTTATAAACCAATCTTCCATCTAGTATATTAATATATTTCATATTAATAGCAAATAAAGGTATAATTATCCAACTGTTTATAGCTTTTATTTATTTTATTTCTTTTATTATAGCTAGAATCCAATTTCTATATTTTGGTAATTTGAATACTTAAACAAAAGAGGTAGGTTCTTTAACCTTATTTACTGATAAAATATAAGAAGCTTTGTTACTTTAAGTAGTATTTATATAATTTTATATAACTATTTAAATTAAAATAGTCTGAAATAGTAAAAAGAATACTCTCTTTATAGTTTTTATACTCTGTTTTAGCTTCGTCTGTTAAAGTAGGTAAATTAATATAAAGGTTGGATTTTCCCTGCATATTATTTCTTTCTGTATTTATATCTAATATTTTATTTCTTTCAGATGAACCAGTATTTGTACTTTCTGGATTTACTCTTGAATTTATTTCTGTTGTTTTCTAAGCTTCAGTATTTGCATTTAATAATGAGTTCTTATTATTATTTTCAGTATTTAGAATTATATCAGAAGAAATGAAAGAATCTGAATTTAAATCAAGATTAATACTAGGTTAGCTAAATCTATTATTATTAGAGTCTTTTTTAAAATTAATAGATAAAAGTAAAATCTTTTCTGAAATATAAAACGTATTTTCTAGAATTTCTATATTTCATAACTAAATAGATTTTCTTTTCTTAAAATTCCAAATTCTATAGGTATTATTTCCGTAAGTTATAATAGCTTCTTTATAAGCTTCTATATCTAATTCTTTAGTATTAGGAATTTTGTTTTTAATAATAATAGAGACTTACCTAAAGCTTAATATTATTTATATTAGACTTTGGTTTATTTTCTAAGTTATAGGGAGTTCTGAAGTTTATAAAATTATGAGGAGTTCTGTTAGATATATATATATAGAAGCTATTAAAGTATCCCCTCATAAATAATAAGGTATATTTGAATATATAATAAATAAATAGTATGGTATATAGTCTGAATATAGGGTATTAAAAGGTATAATCTATTCAAACTAGAATAGAATACTTAAATACGTATAAATAGGCTGGTTAGACCTTATATAAGCCAGAATAGCCACACGGCAGAATAGATACTATAGCTATTCTTACACACCCCCCCAGCGGAATAACCACTGGATAAAATCCTATACTTTAAGCTCCAAATAGTATATTTAATAAATGAAATACTGTAAATAGATATTGAAAATTGTTCTTTAAATATTAAAATAAAAAGAATAATATTTCTTAACTAACCTATTATAATATTTATCTTTAAAATAGTTATTATTAATATTTGGCAGAAGTAACCTATTAGTTCCGTCTGTAATTATATAATTTTATTTTTATAAGTATTGCAAATTTTAGCTTTGTTTATATTTATTAAGCCTTCTTATTTTTTTAATTAATAATCTTAACTGTTATTATACTTATTAGCTGTAAATATTACTATTATAGAATTTATATATTATTTTATGACCTTAGTGGTTACTTTCAGCTATATACGTCAAGCTCTAGCCTCGCTGAGGCTCTCGCTATACAGATTGTTACCACGAGGTCTTCCTCCACTGTAGGGTTGAATGTCACAACCGGGGGCATAATTGTCCACAATAATAGGTAATTTTATTGCTATTTAAACCAGTTATAAGTTAGTATTAGTATGAATATTATTGCTGGGTAGATTTTATAGTTAGAACTATATATAGGGTGAAGAGCTTAGATACTACTATAGATACAGAGTAAAAGTAACTAAATATATTATTTTATATAATATATTTTAGTTATTACTAATATTTAACCTTCAGGCTGAATCTTTATATAATACTATCTTTAATATTAATAATAGTATTCTATTATATCTTAATCTGTATACTATAGTTTTTAATTAGCCTATTTTCTTTCTTACTTACTATATTTCTCTATTAAGGAAAATATTTTCCAACTTTAAAATTAAGTTCTTTTAACAAATAGAACTTAAACCTATAATAGGTATTTCTTATTATTTTCATTATTTCCTTACTTCCAATAATATATCTGGAACTTAAGAATCTATTCTTTATTCTCTTAAGGAAGTATATTATATCAAGTAACTACTTAGTTTATTTATTCATTTTACTAATACTAACTTTTTATTTCTTGCAAATTTAATAGTAAACTTCATTATTAAATTTGCTAATATTATTAGAATTTACTTTATTTATATAATTTGAAAGTAGGTTAGTAATATAGAGTGTTTATATTCTTTTAAAATATATTTTACTATTAAGTAATAGTTTGAAATTAAGATTCTCTAACTGAAAGCTTTTATTAAAGTTTATTTTGCCAAGTTTCCTAATCTCCAAGAATATTTACCTAGTTTTTCTATATTTAAGTTACCTAATATACCTAAATTTAGTAATATTGAAAAAAACTATTATTTAGAAGTTAGCTACCTTAATTAAGAAGTTAGCTACTTCCACTATTATTAAGTATTACTATAATTATCTTAAGAAAGTATAAGTTATTATCTCTTCTGCTAATAATAAGAAAAATAATCTTATAGGTAATCTATTAATTAAAAATAAAAATAAGAAGTTTAAACCTATTAAAACGAATATTAATAGGGTAGTTAAATAACCTAAAAAGAGAAAGAGGATAAAGTTAAAGAAGTTATTAAAAACCCTAAGAAATATTATAAAAATATACCAGTATCTATAAGAAAGTTCACTTAAATTAAGAGTTAAGAAGTATCTTCCACAATTAAGAATCTGAAATACCAGCTTAAGAGTATATAGTATCAATCAGCTAACTCTAATAAGTCTGTTAGTTTTAAGAAATCTATATCTATTAAGAAGGATAAGTTAAAAATTAAGATTTGAGAGAAATATAAAAGTTACTTAGTTGAAAATAAGATAATTAGAGACGTTTAGCCTCTCTAAACTATTTTCTATACTATTTATATTTTAAGTTTATACTTAACTATAGTCTCTATCTCTACTTTATTAAAGTTAGAGGTAATAATATACCTACTAAATATTATTCCTAGTATATAAATAGATTTCAAAAGGTTTATATTTCTATATTCTAAAAGACCTATAATATACTTAAATACTATATTAAAGCTATTAAGATATTTAATAATAATTCTATAAGTAGTTTATTATGAATTACTAATTTAAAGTTAACTTTTGCAGATAAAGGATAAGTAAGTTAATAATATAAAGGTTACAGTTCAACTTAAGCTATATTTAAACTAATAGAAAGAATTCAAATTAACTTTTATTAAGAATGAAAGTATTTCTAATTCTACTATTTAGATATCAGTTACTTTAAAGAATATTATTACTGAAATACTATTAACCTTACTGCCTATTTAACTACCTACTATTACCTAGATCTTTAGCCTAACTATAAGTATAATTAGGTTACTTTTTAGCTGAAATTCTATCTTTCAGCCAGTTACTGGTAGCTTTAGAGGTTATTATAATAATTTAACTTTTAGCTTTATTAGCTACCTCCCTACTTTAGGCTAAAGCCACTAAACTCTAACCTTAGTTTCAGTAGAGGTTAATATATTTTTAATATCTTTTCAGTCTAACTTCTATATACTAGTAACTACAGCTTAAACTTTATCCTAAGGTAATAAGTTTAAATAATCTATCTTAAGTTAAATGCAAACTTAACTAGAGATTTTAATTCCCTATGAGAAAATTGATAAATTCCGCCAGCTGCTTATATTTTATATTAATACTACTAAGATTTTCCTCTAAGAAATAAAGTTTTATCTATTATTATTTAAGTTTTAGCTTTTAGGGAACTAGGTAGCCTGATTTATGTAATTCTAATAATATTAATTAAAGATCTATTAGGTTAAGAAATACTCTAAATTATTTAAATTTCACTTAAGTTAAGGTTTTTATAAGTCTATCTGCTAGTATTATATTTATAAGTATATAGATAACCTTAAAACTTCCTTTTAAGTATTTTTAGTGTAACTATATTTATTAAATATGTATATATTAAAGTTTGGTAGATAGATACTTACTATTTGAAACTATCAGTCTGATAGTTTAGTGGTTATTATAATAAACTCTCTCAATATCTTTAAGGTTTCACTCTATATTTTAAAAACATCTCTTTAAAGTTATAGCCTCTTTTAAAGTATATTTAAAACTAGGAAATTATACCTTAATAATTAATATTATAATAATACTTTATTAAGTAGCTTTCTATCAAATTAATTCTCCAAGTAAATTAATAATATAGCTGTAATTCAATTTTCATATGTTTTTATTATCTATAAAAAAAGTATCTCTGGTAATTAAGAGTGTTTGAAGTATTTTATTTATATCCCCTAAGCTTCCAAACTAAAATACTAGAAATCTTATTCTATAGAGATATTAAATTATATAGTTTATAGTATCTTAATATACTTAAGAAGGATTTATAAGGTATTTTAATAAAAGAAAGTAGGTATAGAAGATATTTAGTTATACTATAATTACTATATAGAGAATTAAACTAACTTGAGTTTAATATATATAAATCTCTTTTAATACTACTTAACTTAAATTTGCAATAAAAGATACTATTAGAAGTAATATTATTAATATTAGTTTATATTTAAAATTAAAATGTTTGGCGAGTTTGGCAATATATATATTATAAACTAAGTAAATCTTCTAATACTTATAATCTCTAACTACCTAAACCTTCAGAAAATATTCTACTAAATCTTATTCCTTAAGGTTATAAACTTACTTTATACTATTAATAATCTTAAATACTTTCTTTTTAGCTACCTTATAATATAAGAGAAGAATATTATTTATATAAAAGAGGATAAAGATAG
Organism: Colletotrichum lindemuthianum; assembly: GCA_001693025.2. Lineage (NCBI taxonomy): Eukaryota > Fungi > Ascomycota > Sordariomycetes > Glomerellales > Glomerellaceae > Colletotrichum > Colletotrichum lindemuthianum. Next base: position 19,491 of record MASP02000388.1, read on the forward strand.
TTAAACTTTAGTTTTTAAATAAATAAAGTTTCTCTAGGTAAGAAATAAGTTCTAGAGACTTTAGTATAATATAGAAGACTTTATATTATAGAAGGAATATATCTTAAAGTCTATAAAGAGTTTATTTAAGTTCTATATACCTTCCTATAACCTTCAATCTATCCAGTAGTTTAACTATAATTAGAGGCTTATTTAGATTCCTTAAAGTATTAAGAAATATATTAATAATATTAAACTAAAGAACTTTAAGGTTAAATTATACTGTAATTACTATAGCTACTTAAAAAGTTTAAGTAGCTAGTATTACTAAATATATAGTTTATAGTAGATTAACTAATTATATATCTCTATATATATAAATTCTTACCTTATATTATTCTAAGAAACTATTAGTATTTATCTTATAGATAAAAACCCATTTTAAAGATAGAAACTTTAATTTTATATTCTAGCAATCTATTTTTTACCAGATACCCTTTTCCTTTAACTTTATAGTTTTAACCTTTGCTACTTTAATAAAAAGTATTCAGAGGAATTTTAGTAAATTAGTAATATCTTTCTATATCTTAGAAGATACTACTAGTTAGTTAAAATATATTTGAATTTATATAGTTAAATTCTTCCTTTTTAAGACTATACTTTAAATAATAAGAAAAACTATTAAAAAGCTAAAAGTATTACTATTAAGCTTCTACTGCTAATTAGATAGATAGATACTAGCAAAACTATTCTATTTATATTCTGTAAGATATAAGATACTATTATTATATTCTTTTAAAAGTATTATATAGTTATTAATATTAATTTCAAACTTAAGTTACTATTATTATCTACTTTTATATTATTAGCCTAACGTTTAGGCTGTTAAAGTTTCAGGATTCTAAGGTTAAAAGTTGTATTTTAGTTTACCTTAAGTTAGCTAAACTAGAGTTTTAATATAATTATCTTCAGTTTTCTAATTTAAAATAAATTTACCCTCTTAGCTAACTGGATTCTATAATTTAAGTAGACTATCTAGTTCTCTAGCTGTTAATATACTTTCTAAATTCCAATTTTTAGGTATTTATTTTAATTCTGTTAGTTTAGAGGTTAGTTTAAATATTATTAAATCTCTCTTATTAGTTTTTAAAATTAAGCTTAAACTTAATTTAATATCTTAGGCTACTTTTAATATTACTGGAATTACTAATAGAAGAAAGAATTTTGTATTAGATATTTTCTCCAGTTTAAACTTTCCAAATATCTTAAGAATAGAATTTTCTTCCTCCTTAGTAATTAGTTTAACTAGAGATTTTATAACCTCTTTAGTAAACACTTTACGTAAGTTTTATTTTAAATAGAAGTTTTCCTTATTAAATATAATATTCTAGATAATAATAACCTTATCAAAATAGAGAATCTAGATTCTATAGAAATTATAGGTATTTAAAATATATTCTACTAAATATCTAATATATTCCCTTAGTTTAACCTTAAATAACCTTTTTGAAATATATTTTTATAATATTTCTTAAGTAGATATACTTAATATCTATAGGTATAGATTTATTCCTAATGGGGGTATAAGTTTTAATATAAGCTTAAAGTATATTCCAGAATCTACTAATAAAAATACTATTCAAACTAAATTTCCTTCATTTTATATAGTAACTTCCAGTTATTTTAAGTATTTAAAAATATATTTGTTAGGTTAACTGGGCACCGATGTGGTAAAAGCTATAGTAGTGGGTGATATACTAGGTGCCCCACTTTTTGGACTAATTAGATAAGAGGGATTATCTTACGGATTAATCTTAATAGTATATAGTGCGTATACGTACGTTATAATATAGATTTAGATATAAATTATTAGAGATTATTAGTTATAATTTAGTTATAATAAATTGATTAATTATAATATTTCCTAGTTATAAACTAATACTGATCCGTAGTTTAACTACTACTAGTATCTATTACTACTGCTTAACTGCAGATTAGTAAGGAATATATAAAGAGATAAGATTATAATATTTTTAAGAGACTTTATAGATAGCTTCTAAGTAGAAATAGGTAGCTTAAAGCTATTATAACTATATTCTACCTTGAGAATATTAATAATAAGTTTATAATAGAAATACAGGTAAAGATAAACTTATTATAACCTATTTACTTAATATTATATTATATCTACTATATAATAAAAGATAACTGAGATTAATGTTAAATTGAGGTAGTAAATACTAAGATAAAGTAATAAGATTAATATATTCAGAAGGAAGGAATTAATAATAAAACTATTATCTCTTACTATTACTTTCTAATATTCTATATATATTTAACTATTAAGAAATAAAAGAGTATCTTAATAATAGTGAATATAATATATTAGTAACTAAAAATAATATATTAAAAACCTCTCTTTCTAATATTATATAAAAGAAGTAAAATACCTTAGTTAATATATTTATATTTATAATATAGCTTACTTGCCAGTTAAAACTTAACTATAAGAAAAATAATAATAAAGAAAGAAGCTTTTATTTTATATTATAAGGAAACTCTGGAAATAATTATAAAAGTATAATTAACAATATAAACTGATATATAAATATTCTGGATTTAAAACTAAGTAATAATGTTAGCTTATAACCTTTTTCCCCTATATATTCTATATATAACTATAGTAGAGAAGTATCCTAATTAGGATTCCCTAAGAATAATAGATTATTAAAGATGTTATAACTAATATTAAGATAGAAAATATTAAGAAACTATTATCCCTTATTCTTACCTATAGATATCTGATAAGTATTTAATAAAATATTAATAATAATAAGATAACTATAAGTTAAACTAATAAATACTATAATTAGTATAAGGAGGAGAAATACTAATACTAATAATATTACTATTTACTTAAAAAACTCCTATTAGGAGGATTTTTCTCATAAACTATACTCTAAAAAGAATAAAAAGAAGAAATATTTATACTAATAGTAGAATTAGAGAGATAAGAAGAGGAGGAAATAATAAGGAATAATATAAGAGGAGGATTATTTAAACTAATAGTAAAATAATATATCTAACTAGCTAACTACTATAGTTTATTTTTAAAGCTTTCCTCTATAGTAATAAAGAATTAAGAAATAATTTACTAGATAATATAAATTAGTATAATTAATAATATCTTTATATTATTACCTATTATTTCTATCTACTATAGGTAGTATATTTATATAATAAAAAGCTTAGTTAAGTTAATAATAATCTTAATTATATTACTATTTAATAATAATTACTCTTTACTTTTTAAGTAAGTTTCTATAAGGATACTACTAAAGTATATTAATCTACTACTAATATTATTAGTAAGGATTAATATCTACTAGATTAATAAAACTTTAGAATAGGAAAATATTTATAAGGTTTTTACTAGAAGGAGATATTTACTTAGTAGTTATAATTTATGTAATAAATATATATACTTCTGAAGCTATAGTTTTCAGACAAATATCCATAATTGAAATATAGTAAAGTTATACTAACTATAGATATTCTCCTAATCTAATATATTAAATATATTTTCCTCCCTAGACTTTATTAATAGTTTTCGCGAGGATATAACTAATAATAATATTTCTATAACTGAAATTAATAAATATAAGAAGATATTCTAATATATAGAAGTAAAGATACCAATAGCAATATACTAAAAAGTTATATCTTAATAATAGAGTGAGAATATTAAACTTCAGATAAATATTAATAGTAATATTCTTAATAATATTTTTATCTACTACTATATTTACTTAAAGAAGAAGTACAATATCTATTTTAATAAAATATAGGAAGTTTACTATATTAACTTTAAGGGATTAGATTTTAGAATATTTCACTAATATAGAAAGGACATTAATATAAGCTTTTAAGAACTACCTTATAGGGAGAAATATATACTTCTCTATAAATAAGAATATAATAAATAAAAAACTAGTTAAGATTCTTAAGGAGGAGATACTAATAAGATAAATAGTAGAGAATATTAAAATTAACTAATAAGGATATCTTACCCTCAGATAAGAGATTATAAAAAATCCTAGTTTTATTAATAACCTCCTAGAGGTAGGAGAATTTATTTTTATTAATTAATAACTATCTATATTAAGAAGCTTAATAATAAAGTTACTCTCTCTATAATTAATATTATTAATATTAATAATAAGGATAATATTAATACTAAGCTTATAACTAATAAAGCTAGATATTTAAATAGATATTAACTTACTAAAGACTGAGAGAATAATAACTAATAAGGAAGAGAAATACCTAAAATAAACTAAACTCCTAAGATTTAATATTTACTTTAAAGAAAAATATTAGTTAATACTGAAATACTATATTCTATTTAACTAACTTCATAAGAAAGTTAAGTTATTATTTAGTAAAATATATAGAATAAGTAATAAATATACTAGAGAGAAATATAATATCTTTAAGAATAAGATATAGATATTTATTACTAAATATATTAGCTATAATATTAGCTAGAATATAGTAGGAGGAGTATTTAATAATATACTAATAGGATAAATATATTTATACTATAAGATATTAATTTTACTAATTTAAAATAACTTCTTAATTACTTAAATAGTTATAATAGTTAGAAATAAATTTAAGATACTTATAGTCTATTTTAACTATTATAGAAAATAGAAGAAAATTAACCTTAATATTTTTACTAAAAACTATAGATATACTAATATAGTTAAGATATTTAGAGTAATAATAATATAGATTAACTTTCTTTAATATATCTATCTGAATCTATAAGATCTATAAGAGAAAATTAATAAAGAGATATATATAACTATATACTAAATATATAATATAATTAATATACTCTATAATATTATTAATAAAGTTAAACTAACTGTTAATAGGCTATATAAATAGATAATAGAGATACTTAAAAGTTAAAAGAAATAGTTAAAATAAAAAATTAGTTATATTATAAATTATAATCAGTTTCTTATAGACTATATATATAATAGCTAAAAGTGAAACTAATATTTTAACTACCCTTAACTACCTTATTTATAATATATATAGAATAATAATATTACTTCAGGATAACTTTATAAGAAAGTATAAGATAGAGATATATAAGGTAAATATTAGATATACTTAAAATTAGTATATAAATACTAATTAATAAAGTATACCCCAGAGGAATATAAAGCTACTACTTTATAATTTAAGAAAATATTTATTATTAATACTATATTAATAGAGGAAATTATAATCTATTTTAATAATATTAACTTTATAGAGGAAATAATAGAGGAAGTAAGTGATAATATAGATAAGATATTAGAGGATAATTTTATAGCTATTTACTTTACTATAATAAATAGCTAGAAGGAAACTATTAACTCTATATAGCTTATAGAGATTCTTTAAAACTATATTTTTACTATTTAATAACTATTAATAAATTAGAGACCTTCTTAATTTTATAGTATTTAGAAGTTATTTTTAAAAGTATTCTTCTAGATACTAGAGTAGATAGACGTTTTACTAGAAGTATATAATAACTTAAAGCTTTCTAGAGGATTCTCCCTAATATCGTACTAGATAAGATAGCTTTAAAGATAAATATTAAATTTAGAGATAAGTAAAGTTTTATAAGTTTTAGTATTACTAAAGTATCTATACCCTTTAGAGATATTAACTTTAATATTATACTTATAGTTATATTATTTCTATCAAGTTTTCTTAATATAGACTACTTCTAAATATACTTTAATAATTTTAATAATAAAATTAAGTAAGAGAAAATATTACTACCTATAGAGAAATATAATAAATATCTATAAGTTTTAATTTAGGAGGATTTTTATAATAAAGTTATTAACTTTCTTATAGAGAAAAAAGTATAATAATTTTATAAGAGATTTAGTTACTCTAGTGTCTATAAGTTAAATAATATACTTAAGAGAGTAGGTAAAACTATAATAACTAATAAGATTAAGGTAATTACTAAGAATTACTATTAATATTAAATAAATAGTAAAATATTATACTAATTTAAGTTTAATCTTAAGGATAACTATAAATTTAATATAGAAATTATTATTAATATTATATATCTTAATAATAATAAGCTTATATTATATATGGTTAATATCTCTATAGTATTTACAGCTATAAAATTTATAAAATATATCTCTTTAGAGAATATATAGTATACTCTTAAAGTATATTAAATTAATATATACTAAAAACCTCTAGATAGAATTATTACTAATATAGAATATAACTTTATGACTGAAAACTTTAGGAAGGAAGCTAATAATATAAATAGTAAGGTTAAAATTATATTAATTAAAATTTATAATAGTATTAGTAAAGTAGAATATTACTATATCTATCTATAGAGAGTATATAAGATTATTTAAGATAAAGTATTAGAAATTAATAGAGAGGAAATATTATAAAATATAGTTAAGATAGTTAATAATATTAGTAGCTTAAATAACTTTATACTAATTTTACTAATTTTTAGAGTATACTTATATCTTAACCTAATATTACTACTATCTCTAGATATTATAAAATAAGTAGTTACTATCTAGAAAGTAATAGAAGAAATATATAAGATCTATACTTGATAGTAAGTCTCTAATACTCAAAATATATATAATAACTTCTCTACTACTTCAGTTTACTATTTACTTTTTTAATTAGAAGTATATATTTACTATTAATATTAAGGTTAGATAGAATCTTTTAAACCTATCTCTATTAATAGTAAAATATATATTATAGAGATAGATAGTAAACTTAGTATCTTTAGATTAATAATAGTTAAGCTATATTATTAACTATATACTAAAGAAATAGAAATTTAAGATTTATATAATAATTAATTACTAAATAAATATCTAAAAGAAAGTATATTAATAGTAATATTAAATAAGAATAGACTAAGATAATAAGGATAACTATATAAAAATATAATTTTTATTATAGAAGCTGAACTTATAGATAAGATTTACTATAATATCTATTTAATAATAAAAGAGATAGAGGTTTTTACTAAAACCATTAGATTTTAATAATATAATTTTATTTAAATATTAGGGAAGCTATTTTAGAGATTATATACTATAGAGTAGAAGACTCTATTAGTAAAAAGTATATTCTACCTTAAATACTTTAATATCTAGAAATATAATAGTATAAGGATCTTAAGCCTCTATTTTATTAATAAAGTTAAGAATATAGATAATATACTATATAAGAAGTTATAGTTAGTTATTCAAAGTTTTTATAATTAGGGAAAGACTAATATCTTTATATAATTACTAATAATCTGATAGGTTAGCTATTATTTAATATTAATACTATTAGTAATACTTAAAGAAGTAACTTCTATAGAGATCTACTTTTAAGATATTACTTATATATATATATAGATAGAGATAATACTAAATTACCTTACACTGGTGAAACTATCTGTAAACTTATATAGCTTATATCTAGAGGATATTATTATTATTATAGTTTAACTATTATATAATTTTATAGAGTTAGATATTTATTAGTATATAATATACTCTAGCTACTATAAGAACTAACTGTAAATACAGATCTTATTATAAAATTTATATTTTATAATCTTAAGACTTAATAATCTATATTTCAATATTATAAGTATATAAATAGATAATACTCTTAGACTCTACTTACTTAAGTTTAATAATAAAGAAGAGGAGAAGCTTTAGTAAGTGGAATTTATAGCTAAACTGAAGTTAATACTTATATAATATAAACCCCTTATATTTAATAAAAGTATAATTACCCTAAAAGATAATAGTAATATTATTTTCACCTAAAAAGAATAAAGTAAGAAGATTAAGCTTATTAATTATATATGTAAAGCTATAAAGTTAAAATATATTAAATAATAAATATAAGGAGCGTATATTACCTCTATATACTAACTAGAGGTATATTTTTACCTCTCTATTACAGCCTAATATTAAGAACTAATAGAGAAAGATATTAAGAAACCTAATAAATATCTAGTATAGTAGATAAGTAACCCTAAGAGAGAGCTAATATTTATCCCTACTAATATTAAGATAATAAGACTATATATTTTTATTAATAGATTCTTTACTAATAATAGTAATATTATATTCCAGCTGAAGTTTATTATTATCCTAGAGACAGAAGAAATTAATAAGGATAATAATACTTTTAAACTTAGAGGTAATATTATCTACTTTTTTTCTATTAAGTTAAAGAAGGTTATATATAATCTATTAGTATCTGAGGTTTATAGTATAATTATAGAAGTTAATATAGAATATATAATATTTACTATCCTTAGGTAAGTAACTGAATACTTTAAGATACTAATAATACTAATAGTAGTATATACTAACTTCTATTTCCTCTATAAATACTTTATTAAGTTAAATATTACTAAAGAGCAGTATCTTATAATTAATATTATAATATTATAATAATTATATAAGAGAAGAGAGATCTTTAAGATCTAATAAATTAATAGTAAAAATAACTTTACTAATAGTATAACTAAAGTATCTAATAACTAAATTCTTAAAATATTTATTACTATAAATAAAGTAATTATAAGGATAGAAGGATAGATTATAAAAACTATAAAGGATAATAAGAGGAGGATATAAGGATAAAGAGGGTAAATAGAGGATATTACTATAGGAGGGCCTTAAGGTATCTAAATAGTAATAATTAAAAAGTATACTTTTATAAGTAAATACTATTTATAGTATTTAATTAGTTTTTAGTATACCTAAAAAGATATATATTACTAGTAGCTAGTTTTTACGTTTAATACTGTTTTTGCGGTTAACGCTATTTTTGCGTTTTACGCTGTTTTTGCGTTTTATACTGTTTTTGTATTTTACGCTGTTTTTGCGTTTAACGCTGTTTTACGCTTTTGCCACAAAAGAGAGTATTGCTAGTGTTCGGTTAACTAGGTATTAATATAGTAAAAGCTATAGTAGTGAGTGATATACCAGGTGCTCCACTTTTTAGACTAATTAGATAAGAGGGATTATCCTACAGATTAATCCTAACGGCGTATAGCGTGTATATATACGCTATAATATAGACTTAGATATAAATAATTAGAGACCACTAGTTACAACCCAGTTATAATAAATCGATCAATTACAACGTTTACTAGTTGTAAACTAATAATATTATATAATATTACTGCCACTTAAATTACTTCTACTTATAATTTAAATAATAATCCTATAGTTTCTTATATTTTAATATCTTAGGTAATAAGGTTTTTTCCTATATATTTACTTACTTCAACTAGTTTTCTATATAATAGAGAAAGCTTAAAATTAATATCTTACTTTTTTACCTAAATTTAATAATTTATTTCTCTATTAATTACTATTATAGCTTACTTAATATTCTAGTGAATTTTATAAATTAAGAGATCTCTCTGGCGTTTAATTTATTTTTTGAATATTATAATTACTTAATAAACTAAATTATAGGATTTATCTATAAAATTAAATATAAAGAGTAAGCTTAAGAACTTATTCTTAATAATAAGTATCCAGAAACTATCTATATATACCTTAGGAAAGCTAAATAAGTTTCAGAAGATTCTGTAAAATAAGTAAACTAAATGTAATTTGGATAATTATCTAGAAATAACTTATTAAGAATAAGCTTCTATATAGTATAAATAATCTAATTACCTTCAGCCTGTAATTTTACCTCCGAAGTGTTAAGAACTAGACACTTAAGAGTATTGGAACTAAGGTAACCTATATAAAGATGTTAAGTTAAATTTTATTAAATATATTATCTGGTAGAAATACTAAGGGTTAAAGTTATAATAGTAGAATCTAAGGTAACTTTAAGATTATACTAAAAGTATTTAAATAGACTATTAAGTAGTTAGAAAATAGCTTATATTTAAGAAAGATAGAAGTATACTTTCTAAGTAGCTATTTTATGATAATAAAGTAGTTAAGTAGCTTATATTTAAGTATATAGTTAAGTTCTATATATTAAATTTTATTTTTCTTAAAAAGTAAAGCTTCAGAAATAATATTAGTATTTAGTTACTTTTGCTTTATACTTATAGTAGTACCTAAGCTCTTCACTTTATATATAGTTCTAACTGTAAAATATACCTAGTAACAGCATTTATGCTAATACTAGCTTATAACTGATTTAAATAGTAATAAAATTACCTATTATTATAGATAATTATACCTCCAGTTATAATATTTAACCTTATAGCGGAGGAAGACCTTATAGTAATAATCTATATAGTAAGAGCCTTAGTAAAGCTAAAGCTTGATATATATAGCTAAAAGTAACTACTAAAGTTATAGGGTTAAGAACCTTTGTAAATTTCTTAAAGATATAATAAAATAAAAAGCCTATAAAAGCTAAGTATTCTATAACTTATTATTCTTCTATATCTTTATAATAAAATTAAAATCCCCTTAAAATCTATATAGCTACTTATAACTAAAGAAGTATAGAATAGTTAAAGAGATATCTAGCTATAATTACTATAACTAAGGCTATTAGTTTATTAAACTGAACCTTACTGAAATTATCCTAAATACTATAATTAACAGGCAGTCTGTAGATATTTAAAAGAAAATTATATAATTATTCTATAATTTGCTATATTATGCTAACTAGTTTAGAGATTAGTTATTAACTAGATAATACTTTAATATTAATATATCATAGTAATATTAATTACTAAATACTATATAGTATAATAGTAATATAATTATAGAGGTTTTAAAAGCTATCCAGTTATATTAGAAATATCTATATTTATGTAAATATTATATATATATTAGCTGTATTTAATATATTGAGATTATTTACTGATAAGAGTAGGCTGAATTCTACTATACTTATATAAAGCTTGTAAGTTAGCTTATATTAGTAGTGGAGAATGTTTATATTGGGGGCGTAAAGCTTCATCTGGGGGGTCAGGATATTAAGGTTACGGATATTAAGGTTATAATAAGTGTTTAAATAGAGTAGCTATAGTTAGCAGTAATTAAATCTCTCGAGAAATTTAAATTATATATAGTGTAAGAGCGTGAGAATATAAGGATGTAAGGGTGTAAGGTTAATATAGAAGAAGTTATCAGTTAATTATTATTGAAAAAGTTAATATAGAGTGAGTATACTAGCTGCTGTAACTATTAGGGGTTTAGGCTTAGATTAACTTAAAGTTAGCTATAGTAGTTAGCGGGGGAGTGGAAGGACTGAAATTATACTTTAGGGGGTAATATATCCACTAATAGTAATAATAGAGAGTAAGCTATCAGCCTCTTCCTAATATTAGTATAAAAGCTTTTAATATAGATAATATTATGTAATATTAAATTAAGTATATTCTTTCCCTTTAGATTATTAAGAATATTCCGAATTATATACTTACTTTATCTAATAATTGAAAGGTTAGCTAAGTTATACTAAACTATATCTATTTCCTAACTTAACTTAAAAGATTCCTCTTTAAATAATATTATAAAGTTAATAATATAAACTACTTTATAACTATTAAAAACTATATTTACTGAAAGTAGGTAAGATTCTTAAGTAGTAGAAAAACTACCTAGAGGTATATTAATATTTAACTATTTAAGAAGAAAGGAATTAATACTAATATATATTAAGTTTGAGGAATACTAACTACTTCCACTAAACTTACTACCTAAGGAAGTTACTTTAGCCTTAAAACCATCTGAGGATAGCTTTTTAGCTTTAGCTATATAATTCTTATTATTAAGCTATTCTTTTTTAACTAACTTCTAGTAAAGTCTATATAATTTAGAGTTATTAATTCTATTAATTACTATATTTCAAATAGTAAATAATATATAAATATTTAGATATTAACTATAAGTATTAGTAATAATATACTTGATATATCTATAATCCTCAAGTGGATATAGATACTACCTCTAGTTATATAAATACTTTAGTTTTAATTAAATTATATTATCTAATCTCCCTATAAATATAACTAAAATAAAGAATATTTTAGCTTAGCTTTTAGCTAAACTTTTATTAATATATATTAGGAAGGCAAAAATCTCTCTATATTAAGCTAAACCCATAGTTAGTAAATTAAGAATCTTATTTTTAATTACTTTCTGGTAATATCTAGAAGCCTAACTGGATATAATATAGTAGCTAAATACTTAAAACTACTTTTTAATTATACGTTTATCCTTAATATTAGGAATATTAAATATAACTACTTAAAGGTAGATTATATGCCACTTATTATACTAAACTAAAGCGAAAATATTTAAGTTAGCTTTTTTCAGAATTTTCTTATATTCCATTTAGACTTTCTATTATATAACTAACTTATCTTAAGTATATTTACATTTTAAAACTTTAAGAAGTACTTAAAAATATATTTTTATTATTAAGAAACTTTATTTAAGTTAGTATAAAGAGACTATTATTAATAGTTATATCCACCTATATCTAAATTATATTACAGTATTTCTTCATATTCTTATAACTAAATTTATAAATTACTTAAAGCTTAAAGTTTATAAAGTAGTAATTAAAAATATCTTTAATCTTAAATATATATAGATCTAAGTTTTTACTTTATTAAGTAATATTTTTTATAGACAGCTAAATATTCAAACTTAGTAAATTAAGTAGTTTAATAATATTGATAGTTAGTTTAATATCTAAATTAAGATACTTCTAAATATTTTAGCTGGTTACATAAAATTAAAGAGTAATATACTACCAGTTGAAATTAATATTATTAGATAGCTTAATCTTAGTGTTAAGGCTACTGGCAGTTGAAAATACTATATTGGAATAATTATAATATATCTAAAATAAAATTTATTTCTTTTTACTAAAATAATTAATAGAAGTTTAGAGAATAATTAAATAAATCTAAACTTATAACTATAATAAATAAATAATCTAATATATAGTTTAAATATAGGTTATTGAAAGATATAATTTATTTAAACCAGAATGAAACGCTTAAATATATATAAATAGGCTAGTTAGACCTTATATTAGCTAGAATAGCTATAGGGCAGAATAGAGGCTGTAGCTATTCTCACAGAATAATAAATCAAAATTCTAACTTTATTTACTATAGTTTTTATAACGTTTTAACTAAACTATTAGGTTTATAAGTATATAGTAGTTTAATATTATAAATAATATTAGAATAAGAATAGATATCTTATATTCTTTTATTAGTAAATTTATTATCACAGTTTATATTAAACCCGTTTTTTATTATTGTTATCATTATTTCCTAACTCTTTAAATTCGAGAAAGATTATTACAACTTCTTTAGTAAACTTCGATTTTAATAAGAATCCCTAAGTAAATCTAGTAGATCTATCTATAAATAGAATAAATCTATTATATCCATTATAGATTATTGAAATTATAAATATATATAGATCTGAGTTAATATAATCTAAATATTAAAGTTTTTAAGTTTCTTTTTTATTTATTTTATTAACGTTATTAGTAAAGCTTTCTTTAATATAAGGTTTATAAATTGGAAAGAGTATCTATTTTATTTATATTATAAGATGAATTTAATATATTATCTTTCAAACTATTTATAGCTTTTATATTAGCATAATCTAAATAGTTCTATCAAAGCTGAATATTTTCTAATATAGTAGTAGAATGAATATTATCTTATTGTAAAATAGGAATATAAAGTTTATATAGATTATTTCTTTTAAATCCTACTAATAAAGTAATATTACTTCCTATATTATAAAGTATAGATTCTTTCCAAAATCTTGATATAATACCTCTTAAATTAAACTTTATTTGAGAAAGTAAATTAACTTCTAATTTTAGAATATAATAAACTTCTTTTAATACAGAAGTTTAGTTTTTTAGAGATATTTTTAAATCTTCCATAATTCTCGGTATAAGGTATATAGTATTTCCCCACTGAATCTGTTTTATACCTAGTTTTATGTTTAATAAAATAGATTTATCTTTTACTATATAAATTATAGCTGCAGTATCTAAGTAAAAACTAATGTTTTTATAGTTCTTATTTTTAATATTATCACTAGACATTTCAGATATCTATTAATTGTTTAAAAAACCTAAAGCTTTATTATTATTATTTTACTTTATTGGGGATGTTTGGATTATTCTTATATCTTCAAAAAGTTAATTTTCTTCTTTAGAAAAAATATTAATATCTATACTTTTGGAAATAAATTCTTTAGTTTTAAGAAATTCTTTAGATATTTGAGAATCTTCTTCTTCTTTCTATACTTCTTTAATTCTTCCGGTTTCTCTAGTGGTAATATTGAGTAGTTTCGAATTTTTGAGTTCCGATTTTTCCTTATTTTTATTATTATTTTTTGCTGGTATATTCTTCCACTAACTTAAAGCCTTTTCTGGGTGAAAGCAAGTATAATTGTCTTTAGTATAATTATTCTTCTTGCAATTTATATAAAAAACTCCTTTTTATTTTTTATATAGTTTTTTAGTAACTTTGAAATTCTTCTTATTCTTAGTAATATAATTAACTGAATTATCAGTATTCTTTCTTTTAGATTTATCTAATAATTAGAAGAAAGAATAGTCTAGAGTATAAGTTTCTTTATTAAATCTAAGGCTTTAAGTTACAGAAGTAACAAAACCTTTATAATTAGAATCTAGGTTGTTTAAAATAGAACCTATAACTATCTATTTACGTAATTTTAGTTTATTATAGAATAGATTATCTAATAATTCTCTCATTTTACTCGGAAACCTTTCCATACTACTAAAATTACTTAAAGTAATATTAAGAAACGTTTTGTAGGTTAATAATCTATTAGTAAATCGTGAAAGCTTATAGAGTTCTTTTAAATATTTAAATACTTAAAAAATATCTTTATTATCTTTAATTACTTTTAAAAGGCTATTTCTACAGTATAGTTATATATAACTTGAAGTTTATTTTATTATTATTCTTATTAAGTAGAGTAATAGAAGAAGTTATATCTATATAAATATCTTTACTTATAAGTAAAGCTTTAATATTTAGTTACTTTTACTTTATACCTATAGTGGTACTTAAGCTCTTCATCCTATATATAGTTCTGACTGTAAAATTTACCTAGCAACAGCATTCATGCTAATACTAGCTTATAAGTAGTTTAAATAGTAATAAAATTACCTATTGTTATAGACAATTATACCCCCAGTTGTAACATTCAACCCTACAGTGGAGGAAGACCTCGTGGTAACAATCTGTATAGCGAGAGCGTAAAGCTTTAAGATAAATAAATTAGATTTTATAATTACTACCTTCTATCAATCTAGGAATAGTAATCTTTCTAATATTATTTATAATTAATAATTTAAGTAGAATAAACTACTGAAATAGAAATAAGAATTCAAAAGAAGGAATTATATAAAATAGTAAGTCGTATAATATAATATAAACAATATAGTATTTTCTAAAAAGATAGAAATATAACTTATAGAGTTAACTAAAACTTAGAGATCTAGATTCTTAAAAAGAAAAAGATATAATTTATAGAATAAACTAAGAACCAGAAATTTAAATTCTTTTTTTTCTATTTAAGATAAAGATATAACCTAAAGAGTAAATCTAAAAATCAGAGGGCTAATACTCAATATATTCCCATATCTTTTAAGTTAAGTAAATTTAACTTACATTCTTTTCTCTCTTACAAAGTTATTTGAAGTTCGAAGTTAAGATAAAAATTAAGATAGTTAGTATTTTATAAAATTAAATAAAGGTAGGGACTTCTGTAGGATTTTGTTATTATATAAATAGGAAGGATAATCTTAAAGTAATAAAATAGAGAATCTTTAAGTTAAGAAGAGCTGGGCTTATAACTGTTAGAATGGGTAGGAAAACAGATATAGTAATAACCTGTATTTTAGGAGAAACGTTATTGGATAAAAGTAGTTTCCTTAACGTGAAGGCTTTATGAAAAAGGTTGTAATAATGATGGTAAAATAGAGGAATCCTTGGTGATTATATTAATATTAGTATTAATAAAATCTAACTGTTATTTGTGGAGATATAGAGGGTTCTCTATAGAAGGATTATTCTGGACCTCCGGCTGTTGCCGTAGGGAATCTCCAGTAAACCTCCAGTGAACCTCCGGCAGACCTCCGGCTGTAGCTATAGCGTATAGGCTACTGTAACTATAGCGTATAGGGCTCTGTAACTATAGCGTACAGGCTATAGCGTAATATACGCTATAGTACCTATTATAGCATATAGGACGCTATAACTGCAGCGTATACGTTGCAGCATAAATAATTTAAAGTAAACCAGTAAACTCTTTATACAGTTATTACTTTTACTTACAAACCACTGAAGGTAAAAAGATAAAGGTTGTATATATCTAAAGAGCGTTTTTTATATAATCGATCCATATAAGAATATTAGTATATAATCTATAAATTCCATGAGAATAAATAGAGATAAAGTATTCTTAATATTCTTAGTTTCTAGAATAAATCTAATATATAATCGTAAAACCTATTTAGAAGTTTTTATAACCCTATTTTATATTAATAACTATAGCATTTATTTCCGTTACACTACTAGTATATATACTACTATTGACAATCTAACTTTAGTTTTCTTATTATACTACTTAACAAAGAAAGACTCTACTTAATTAATAAAGACATTCTTTTGATATAGTAACTTATGTATATATTCTCTATTAAGTTACTAGTAAAAAGTAAATAATGAAAAACATTAAATTTATTACTTAGAATTATCATTTAGGTACTTTTACTCTATACCTATAGTAGTATATAAGTTTCTTACTCTAGATATAGTTCTTACTAGATATTATATCTAATAATAGTATTTATATTAATAGTTACTGGGAACTATTTGAAATAGTAGTAGTATTATTTAAAACTATAAACAATTATTCTTCTTATTCTAATATTTAACTTAATAGTAATGAAATACTTTATAGTAAAAGTCTAAAGAGTAGGACTTCAGTAAACCCAAAACTTGATATATATAATTGAAAGGAGGTATGAAAGTTGGATAGTTTAGGACTTTCGTAAACCACTTCAAAATATAATAAATGGAGTACTTATAAGACTTAAGTATTCTTTAATCTACTACTCTTATATATCTTTCAACTATTCTTAGTATGTACTTTAATAATAAAGTTACAATACCTCCGAAATCTTGATAACTACTTATAACTAAAGGAATATAATAGTAAGCTCTAAATATATCTTTATAACTTCAATAAATAGAAGTATTAACATTTCATAAGGTATCTAAGTATAACTATAGATACTAATATGAATAAGTAGATGTAAGATATTTATAAGAAGGTTGTCTAGGTACTTTTTGATTAATTATACCAAGCTAAGTATTTTGGAGACTAATTATTATTTATTTAATACTCTAAGATTAATATACCTTAGTAATACTAGTTACTAAATACTTTAAAGTATTATAGTAATATTATTTTAGGAGTTTTAGAGACTAATCAGTTATATAAGAAGTATATATATGTATATACATATATTTATATTTATTTTCTTTTACTCTATACTATTAGAATAGGTAGGAAAACAGGTAATAGATAACCTATATTTCAGGAGAAACGTTATTAGATAAAAGTAGGTTATTTAATATAAAGGCCTTATGAAAAGGGTCGTAATAATAGTGATAAGATAGAGAAATTCTTGGTGATTATATCAATATTACTGTTGATGATTCCTAACTATTATCTATAGAGATATAGAGGGTTCTTTATAGAAGGGTTATTCTGGACCTCCGGCTGTTGCTATAGTGGATCTCTAGTGAACCTCCGGTGGATCTCCGGTGAACCTCCGGCTGTCGCTATAGTGTATAGGCTACTGTAACTACAGTATATAGGATGCTGTAACTACAGCATATAAGCTATAGCATAATATACGCTATAGTACTTATTATAGCATATAGAATACTATAACTGCAGCGTATAGGTTATAGTATAATGTATACTATAGTATCTATTATAGCGTATAGATTGCTGTAACTGCAGCGTATATATTACAGTATAAACAATCTGGAGTAATTAAGTAAACTCTTTATATAATTATTACTTTTACTTATAAACCACTCAAGGTAAAAAGATAAACGTTATATATATTTAAGGAGTGTTTTGTATATAGTTATTTATATAAGAATATTAGTATATAATTGATATATTATATAAGTATAAATAGAGATAAAGTATTCTTCATACTCTAGACATTAGAATAAATCTAATATTCTCCCATAAGATATATACTGCTAGTATATAGCTAAGTAATAATATGAAGAATCTCAGAAATTAATAATAAGTAAAAAGCAGAGAAATAGGTCAGAAAGTCTAAAATTATAAAGGTAATAAGGAAAGACTTTTTATTTAGATATTCTACTTTGTAATCTTAGATATAATATACTTAAATTTAACAAAGCCTAAAGGTTTAGTTAAAATATCCACTATATTATCTTCTGTATTTATATAAAATAGAAATATCTTTTTATCTCTAAGAAGATTTTTTATATAGTAAAATCTTATATCTATATATTTTGCTTTTCTGTAAAGTTTAGGATTTTCAGCTAGTTTCTTACTACTCTATTATCTATTAAACTCTTAGGTTTTTTAACTTTTAATATATCTAATTTTAAATTGAGAAAGTTGTAATTATAAAATAAATATTCAGCTTCTTTATAGGTATCTAGTAAAGCTATTTATTCTGCTTTCATTTAGTTATTTTTGCTTTATATTTATAGTGGTATTTAAGCTCTTCACTCTATATATAGTTCTAACTGTAAAATTTACCTAGTAATAGTATTTATCTTAATACTAGCTTATAACTGGTTTAAATAGTAATAAAATTACTTATTATTATAGATAATTATACCTCCAGTTATAATATTTAACCTTATAGTAGAGGAAGACCTTATAGTAATAATCTATATAGTGAGAACTTTAGTAAGGTTAGAGCTTAATATATATAGCTAAAAGTAACTACTAAGGTTATAAGGTTAAGACTTTTTGTGAATTTCTTAAAGGTAAGATAAAATAAAAAACTTATAAAAACTAAGTATTCTATAATTTATTATTCTTCTATATCTTTATAATAAAATTTAAACCCCCTTGAAATCTATATAGCTACTTATAACTAGAGAAGTATAGGATAAATAAAGAGATATCTAACTATAACTACTATAACTAAAGCTGTTGGTTTATTAAACTAAGCTCTACTGAAATTATTCTGAATGTTATAATTAATAGGTAGTCTGTAGATATTTAAAAGAAGATTATATAGTTATTCTATAATCTACTATATTTAGCTAACTATTTTAGTAACTAATTATTAATTAGATAATACCTTAATATTAATATACTAGAGTAATACTAATTATCTAATATTTTATAATATTATAGTAATATAATTATAGAGGTTTAAAAAGCTATCTAACTACATTAGAAATATCTATATTTATATAAATATTATTTATATATTAGCTACACTTAATATATTGAGATTATTTACTAATAAGAGTAGACTGAGTTTTACTATACTTATATAAAGCTTATAAGTTAGCTTATATTAGTAGTAGAGAATATTTATATTAGAGACGTAAAGTTTTATCTTAGAAGTAGGTAGAATATAGTGAGAATATTAAGGTTATAGATATTAAGATTATAATAAGTGTTTAAATAGAATAGCTATAGTTAGTAGTAATTAAATCTCTTAAGATATTTAAATTATATATAGATAGTATAAGGGCGTGAGGGCGTAAGGGTATGAGGATATAAGGTTAGTATAGAAGAAGTTATTAGTTATTTATTATTGAAAAGATTAACGTAGGATAAGTATACTAGCTACTATAGCTATAAGGAGTTTAAGTCTAGATTAACTTAAGGCTAGCTGTAGTAGTTAGTGGGGGAGTGGAAGGGCTGAAGTTATACTTCAGGAGGTAATATATCTACTGATAGTCGTAATAGAAAGTAAGCTATTAGCCCCTCCCTTTATTCTACTTTACAAATAGATAAAGCTACTATTTTCTACTTTATAGTAAAGTTATTTATAATATTAGTATTTTAACTAAATAGAAAATATAAGTAAAAATAGACTTTCTATTATAAAGATCTCTTACCCTATCTGAATCTATATATTCTATAATATTCTTAATATAGAATATATCTTTATAGTTATAAATAAATCTATATTCTTTATTATTATTTAAATAACCTTATATATAATTAAAAGCTATAAAATATTCTTTATTTAAATTATAGGTAAATATTAAATAGGCTGTTACTGTAAAAGTTATATTAGGCTCTATTTTTAAAGCTAAATATAATAAAGCTTCTATTTTCTTTTAAAGATCTAATATTTCAGTTTTAGAAGCTTTTTCCTTATTAGGAAGTAATTTAAGACTATTATCTATAGGAGTTTTGAATTTATAAATAGCTTCCTTATTATATTTATTTTTATTTTCTCAGTATATCTATTTTGGTTGATAGTTACTATTTCTTCCTTTTAGTTTATAGATAAATCATAACCAAGAAAGGTAGAAGGCTCTCCTAAGTTTTATTATTTTATTTTACATTTTAGAAAGTTATAAATATAGTTAGCTATTTTCTGGTTACTTACTACTAGTAATATACTATCTATATAGCAAGCTAAAATAGCTATATAGGTTTCATTATTTAGTATAAAAACGGCTTTATTAATAAGAAAAAAAAATCATATTAAATAAAATTCGTTTTCAAAGATTAATATCAAAGTCTAAAACTCTATTTTAAATAATATAAAGCCTTATCTAACAAATAGATAAAGATGTAGTTTTTATTACTTTTATTGATATTTAGACTTATATATTTAAATAAATTCCAGAAAGCTAATTTTATATTAAACCAAAATCCAGTTAGCTAATAAATATATATAGATTTGTTAACATCAGCATAAAGAAAAGCTGTTATAATATTATATAAGATTAAGCTCTAAGCTAAATAAATAGATACAATAATAATAAATCTCTAACTTTCAGGCTTATAGGTAATACTTACGGTTTCTGAATAATGAATACCTAAATATTAATTATAGCTTTAAGCTACCTATCTGGCTTTATATATAGTTCCTTTTATTATATTATTTACGTTTAGTTTATCAATCTATCTACGACCTAGAATATTAGTATCAATAACATTTACAGCAGATAGAGATATGATTTTCCAACTATTTATAGGGTTTATTTCTTTTATTTCTTTATTATAGCTAGAATCTAATTTCTATATTTAGGTAATTTCAATAAAGGAGATTGGTTCTTCAACCTTATTTACTTATAAAATATAAGAAGCTTTATTATTTGTATTAGTATTTTTATATCATTTTTATATAAGTATTTAAAATAGAATAATCTGAAAGAGTAAAAAGAATATTATCTTTGTAGTTTTTATAGTTCTGTTTAACTTTATATATCAAAGTAGGTAAATTAATATATAAGTTAAACTTTCCCTGAATATTATTATTAGTTTCTATATTTATATCTGATACTTTAGGGAGAAGCTAATAGCTTGCTTTCTATTATACCTATTAGTGAATATATTACCCCCTAAGGTATAACTTCAGCCTTGCCACCCCCACTAACTACTGCAGCCAGCCCCAAGTTGATTTGAGGCTAAGTCTCTTAAAGGTATAATACCTAATATATCTACCCTATATTAACTTCTTAATACTTAATAATTAATAACGTTTTCCATATTAACCTTATATTCTTATATTCTTATATTCCCACGCTATATATAATTTAAATATCTTAAGAGATTTCATTACTACTAACTATAGCTACTTCATTTAAATACGTATTATATATAACCTTAATATCTGTAACCTTAATATCCTCTAGACTATATCTTACCCACCCTTTAGATAAAATTTTATATTTCCAATGTAAAAGTTCTCTATTATTAATATAAGTTAACTAATAATCTCCATATAAATATAGTGAAACTTAACTTACTTTTATTAGTAAATAATCTTAATGTTTTAATCAAATACAGCTAATATATGAATAATATTAATATAAATAGAAATAATATTAACATAAATAGAAATAATATTAATATAAATATAAATAGAAATACTTTTAATATATCTATATAGTATCTAAAGCCCCAGTAATTATAATATTATAATACTTTAAGGAATTTAGTAACTAATATAAAATATTAATTTTAGAATCTTATCTAATTATTAACTAATTTCCAAAGTTATTAGCTTAACATAATAAATTATAAACTAGCTAGATAATTTTCTTCTGAATATCTAGAGTCTATTTACGAATATTAATATTTATATCATTACTTAGGCTTTTTATAAGATATTAATATCCCCAATTATAGAGATTATAATAGAATATTTGGAGCCTACTATTATATTCCCCTGGTTACAGATAGCTATATAAATTTAAGGGAAATTTCGGTTTGATTATAAAATAATACTAAGAATAGATACAGAAAAGTAATAAAGTATAGAGTATTTAGCTTTTAGCTTTCTATTTTATTTTATCTTTAAGAGGTTTATAAAGATTCTTAACTCTATAATCTTAGTGGTTACTTTTAGCTATATATATTAAGTTCTAGCCTTACTGAGGCTTTTGCTAATTATTACTATAAGGTTTTCCTCCGCTGTAAGGCTGAATATTATAACCGGGGGTATAATTATGTATAATTATAGATAAGCTTTATTACTATTTAAACCAGTTATAAGCCAGTACTAGCATAAATGCTATTACCAGGTAAAATATGTAGCTAAAATTATATATAGAGTAGAAAGCTTAGATATCACTACAGATATAAAGTAAAAGTAACTAAATATCTGATATTTTATTTCTTTTAGATAAGTTAGTATTTATACTTTATAAGTTCACTTCTAAATTTATTTCTATTATCTTATAAGCTTCAGTATTTAGGTTTATTAAAAAGGTATTATTATTTTCAGTACTTAGATCTATACTCAAAGAAATAAAATTATCTGAATTTAAATCAAGATTAATATTAGGTTGACTAAACTTATTAATATCAGAATCCTTTTCTAAGTTAGTAAATAAAGGAAACTCTTTCTCTGAAGTATAAAAAGTATTTTCTATAGTTTTTATATCTCTTAACTAAATAAATCTTCTTTTCTTGAAATCCCAAATTCTATAAGTATTATTTCCCTACGTAACAATAGCTTCTTTATAAGCTTCTATATTTAACTTATTAGTACTAGGATCTTTATGTTCATAATAATAGAGACTTCCCCAAACCTTAATATTATTTATATTAGATATAAGCTTATTTTTTAACTTATAGGGAGTCTTAAAATTTATAGAATCATAAGGAATTCTATTATATATACAAATGGAAGCTATGAAAGTATTCCCCCATAGATAATAAGGTAAATTTAGATAATAAATTTAAGTTGTAATTGTATTTACTAAAGTTCTCATTACTCTTTTAACTACACTATTAGGTTTCTAAGTATATAGTAACTTAATATTCTAAATAATACCAGAATAAAAATAAATATCTTTTTTAGCAGTGAATTTATTATCACTGTCTGTATTAAATTCTTTTGTTTTTCTTTTACTATTATTATTATTACTTACCTCCTCTATAAATTTGAGAAAGATTCTTAAAATATTCTTAGTAGATTTTAATTTTAATAAGAATTCCTAAGTAAACCTAGTAGATTTACTTATAAATAGAATAAATCTATTATATCCATTATAAGTCATTATAAGTTATTATAAGTTATTATAAGTTATTATAAGTTATTATAAGTTATTATAAGTTATTATAAGTTATTAGAGTTACAAGTCTATATAAATCTGAGCCAATATAATCTAAATACTGAGGGTTTATAAGTTTCTTTTTTATTTATTTTGTTAATATTATTAGTAAAGCTTCCTTTAATATAAATTTTACAAATAGAAAGAATGTCTGTTTTATTTATTATTTAAGATAAATTTGATATGTTATCTTTTGAACAATTCATAGCCTTTATATTAGTATAACCTAGATAGTCATACAAAGGTTGAGTATTATTTAATATAGTAGTAGAAAGAATAATATTCCTTTTGTAAAATGGTAATATAAAATTCATATAAGTTATTTCCTTTACATTATACTAAGAAAGTAATATTATCTTCTATATTATAAACAGAGCATTAAGAAATAATACATAATACATTACGAGTACATAATACATTACATATTACATATTACAAAACAAATACATTACATGTACTTGTAATGAATTAGGTTTATTTTCCTAATATATGTATTTGTAATATAATACAAATACATGTATTTGTATTTGTATTATTTGTAATATAATACCTAATATATTTTAAATGACATATTTAAGATTATTATGGTAAAAGGTTAAGAGATTAATATGTTCTTGTATATTAAAGCTAGTATTTAAACGCTAAAAAGAGTAATTAAATAAATTAAATCTTTTATTTCTACGTTTTAAATCTTATTAGAATAGAATATATTATAGATAATATAAATATAATTATATATCTTTATATTATATTATAAATATAAATATAGATATTGGATAAAAATCCTAATATGTAATACATATTTGTAATATATTTATACTTCTGATATATAATATATAATATATTATATATTAGAAGTATAAATATATTATTTCTTAATACTCTAACTAATAGTAGGAATAATAATATAAAGGAAAGTAATATAGAAATAGATATAAATAGTAATTAATATCTTAGGGTTAGATATTTCTTTTTTACTACTACTGAATATTGGTATTTTATTTTATACTAATATCTTATTAGTTATTACTTGATAAATTAGAGTTACAGTATTACTTTTCTAGTATTGATAATACTTTGAAATTAGGTTTCTCTGTTATTAAGTAATATATAACTATAACTACAACAGTTTTAGATTAATTAGATTTTATTCTATTAATATGAATATTTACTGTACTTATTACTATAACCTTAATTTAGTGTATTATATTACAAATAATATAAATACAAATACATATAATGTATTTATAATATATTAGGTTTTGAAATATTACAAATACAAATACATATATTAGCTATTACATGTAATANNATTACATGTAATATATTACAAATACATATATTTGTATTTGTATTAGATGTATTTGTATTATTATAATACTCTGATTATAAATTATTGGTAATTTCCAGAATACTAATCTAATACCTTTTAGATTAAGCTTTATTCAAGAAAGTAAATTAACTTCTTATTCTGGAATATAATAAACTTCTTTTAATATTAAAGCTTAGTTTTTTAGAGATATTTTCAAATTTCATACAATTCTTACTATGAGGTATATAATACTTCCCCACTTAATCTGTTTTATAACTAGCTTTATATTAAGTAAAATAGATTTATCTTCTACTATATAAATTATAGCTATAGTATCTAAGTAAAAACTAATGTTTTTATAACTCTTATTTTCAACCTTATTATAAGAAACTCCAGATTTTAATTACTTTATTAAAAACCCTAAAGCCTTATTATTATTATTCTGGTTTTTGGGAGTTCTTAGATTATTTTTATATTTTCAAAATGTTGATTATCTTCTTTGGAAAGAATATCAATATCAATATCTTTAGAAATAAATTATTCGGTTTCGGCAAATTCTTTGGATATTTGAGATCCTTCGTCTTAGTTTTGTATTTCTTTGATTCTTCCGGTTTGTTTCGGTTATAATATTAACCATTTCTAAAGTTTTAGTTTCTAATTCTCTTATTATTACTATTTCTTTTCGCTGGTATATTCTTCCACTAACTTGAAGTCTTTTTTAAAAAAAGGTAGATATAATTCGCTTCAGTATAATTATGATTCTTGCAGTTTTTACAAATCAATTCTTTTCGTTTTTTATAGGGTTTTTTAGTAACTCTGTAATTCTTCTTTTTCTAAGTAATATAATTAACTAGATTATTAGTATGTTTTCTTCTAAATATATCTAATAGATTAGAAGATAAAAAGTCTAAAATATAAACTTCTCTCATAACCCTAAGACTCTAAGTTACAGAAGTAATAAGACCTTTATAATTAGAACCTAAGCTATTTAAGATATAAGTTATAATTACATACTTAGATAACTCTAGTTTACTATAGATTAAATTATCGAATAATTCTTTTATCTTACTTAGAAATTCTTCTATATTACCAAAATTACTGAAAGTAATATCAAAAAGCTTTTTATAAGTTAAGAACTTATTAGTAAATCCCAAGGGCTTATAGAATTCTTTTAAATATTTAAATACTTCAAAAATATCTTTATTATCTCTGATTACTCTTAAAGGACTATCCCTACAGTATAGTTATATATAACTTAAAGCTTTTTTATTTTTGTTCTCGTTAAGTAAAGTAATAGGAGAGGTTATATTTGTAATAATGTCTTTACTAATAAGTAAAGCTTTAATATAAATAAACTAAACCTTATAGTTACTACCTCCTCCTAACTTAGAAACAGTAATCTTTCCGATATTACCTATAATTATTAAAGTAGAATAAACTACTAAAATATAAATATTAAGGGTTTCTGAAGAAAAGGCTATATAAAACAGCAAGTTTAATGGTATAGTATAAGCAATATAATATTTTCTTAAAGAAAAGAGATATAATTTATAGAAATAACTAGAAGTCAGAAATCTAAATCCTAAAAGAGATAGAGATATAATTTATAGAATAGACTAAACATCATAAATCTAAATACTCTGTTTTCTGTTTAAGATAAAGATATAACTTAAAAGATAAATCTAAAAATCAGAGATCTAAATCTTGATATATTTCCTTATCTTTAAAGTTAAATGAATTCAACTTATATTCTTTCTTTCCTTATAACATCGTTCGGAGTTCGAAGTTAAGATAAATATCGATAAATTTGTTTGTTTGTAAAATCGTGAGTAGGGAGTTGTGTAGGGGTTTGAAATAGTTATTATTACATATAAATAGGAAGGATAATTCTTAGAGTAATAAAATAAAGAATCTTCAAGTTAAGAAGACTGGGCTTATAACCTGTTAGAATAGGTAGGAAAATAGGTAATAGATAATCTATATTTTAAGAGAAACGTTATTAGATAAAAGTAGGTTTCTTAATATGAAGGCTTTATAATAAGGGTTATAATAATAGTAATAAAATACAGGAATCCGTGGGAATTATATTAATAGTACTGTTGATAATTTCTAACTGTTATTTGTGGAAATATAGAGGGTTCTTTATAGAAGGGTTATTCTGGACCTCCGACTGTTGCTATAGTGGATCTCCGGTGGATCTCCGGTGGACCTCTGGCTGTAGCCATAGTGTATAGGCCACTGTAACTACAACATATAGGGTGCTGTAATTATAGCGTACAGACTATAGCGTAGCGTACGCTATAGTACCTATTATAGCGTATAGGATACTGTAACTGCAGTATATAGGCTATAGTGTAGCGTACGCTATAGTATCTATTATAGCGTATAGGGTGCTGTAACTGCAGCGTATATATTACAGTATAAATAATCTAAAGTAATTACGTAAACTCTTTATATAGTTATTACTTCTACTTATAAACTACTTAACGTAAAAAGATAAAAGTTATATGTATTTAAAGAGAGCATTTTATGCAATTTATTCATATAAGAATACTAGTATATTATCTGTATATTAAATGAGAATAAATAGAGATAAAATATTCTTAATATTCTAGATATTAGAATAAATGTGATATATACCTATAGTAATATCTAAGCTCTTGACTATATATATATATATATATATATATCTAACTAAAAATATACTTAGTAATAGTATTTATACTAATACTAACTTATAGCTAATTTAAATAGTAGTTAAACTTCTTATTATCTCAAATAATTATATCCCCATTTATAGTGTTTAACTTTATAGTGGAAGAAGATTATATAATAATATTTTATATAGTAAATGTTTTAGAAGCGCTAACGTTTAATATATATAGCTCAAGGTAAATACTAAGATTATAAACTTAAGAATCTTTATAAACCTCTTATAAATAGAATAGAATAAAGAGTTTAGAAGAATTAAGTATTTTATAACCTATAATTCTTCTATATTTGTATAATAATGTTAGAATCTCTTTTAAATCTTTATAACTACTTACAACTAATAACGCACATAATAAGTAAAACGATGTCTAGGTTGTATTACTATAACTAAAGTTCTTAGTTTATGAAACTACGTTATTAGATTTATTCTATTATATATATAATATTAGGTTCTCTTACGAATAGAAAGAAATAATAACGATATTTATAATTGAATAAAGTCTATAAAAAATTCTTTATAGATGCATATCATATTTGCTATTCTACCTTCAGTGGTTATTAAGATATAATAGCAATTATATAAATGGTTTACTTTTGTATAGGGTATTAGTAGTACTTAAGCTTAGGTTACTAAGCTAAATGCCAGTATAGCTACAGCGTTTAGTTTACTGTAATATGCTATTATTCAGCGTAGCTATAGTGTTCTGTACGCTGTAACTATAATAGCGTAAGTACTAAATGCTAGTGTAGCTATAATGCTTGGTTCGCTGTAATATACTGTTATTTAGTATAGTTACAGTACCCTATATATCATAAGTATAGTAGCGTAAATACTAAAATACTAGTATAGCTACAGTGTTTTGAATGCTGTAATATACTATAAATTAGTGTAACTATAATATTCTATACACTGTAACTATAATGCCCCTAGCGTCTCAGCTGCAGTAGCCTATATATTATAATCATCAGGATAATTCTTTTATAAAGAACCCTATTTACTTTTATAAATAATAGATAGAAATTATTAATCTTACCACTATTTGAATTACACTTTCTTTCTCTATATAACTACCAGTTTTCTCTATATTTACTATAAATTTTTATATTAGGAAAACGTATTTGAATTTATTATATTACTTCTGAGTTTAAAGTTCTTTATAGTAATAACTTGACTGTAGATTAATCTACTTATTTATTAGTTCTAACAGTTTATAAATCTAACTTTTTTTAATCTGAAGATTCTTTATTTTATCTTTTAGGAAATTACTCTTTTTATCTATTTATAAAAATTGAATATTTTTAAAACATCTATAAAAGAATCTATCTATTTACCTCTTTTATGGAAACTGAATATCTTGCTGGAATTATCCTAATTTGATCAGAGATTAATATTATTTAATAAGCTATTTTATTGCCTGAAAATCCAATTTTTCCATCTATTTTAGCTTTCTATAACTTTTTAACTATTTCTAATTTACTTTCTGTAGATTATTTTTTTGAAGTTCCTAGTAGTTTATTAGTTTCAAATTGTTTTAATAGTATAAAGATCAACTTAAACTGAAAATTATTCAATTTTATCTTAAATTTCTCGATTAATTCCTTGAGTGTTTAATAATATTATGAAGAAGGAGAAAGGATAGTTAAACTTATTTAATTTTAAAAAGAAGGATCTAGAAATATATTATATTTAGATTTATAACGTTTTGGATTTATTAATTAAGTTATATCTTTATCTTATAAGAGGATTTAGATTTCTAGTTTTTAGTTCATTCTATAAATCAAATTTCTAGTTAAGAAAATGCGGTATTTTTATATTATACACCAGAAACTTGCTATTTGTTTAGTTTCTTCATTATAAATTTATAAAAACCTTTTTTAAGTAATTTATTACTCAAAATAAAAAATGGATAATATTAGAAACGTTTCTACTTCTATATTAGTAGGAGGTAGAAATCATAAAGTTTAGTTTATTTATATAAGAACTTTACTTATAAGTAAAGATATTATTATAGATATAACTAAATCTATTATCTCTAAAAAACTAATAATAATAAGGTTTTGAGTTATATATAACTATACTATGGGG
Source organism: Colletotrichum lindemuthianum (assembly GCA_001693025.2). NCBI lineage: Eukaryota > Fungi > Ascomycota > Sordariomycetes > Glomerellales > Glomerellaceae > Colletotrichum > Colletotrichum lindemuthianum. The sequence goes on from MASP02000388.1 coordinate 49,503, forward strand.
ATAGTTCTCTTAAAGTAATTAAGGATAATACAAATATTTATTAAATATTTAATTATTTAAATGAATTTTATACGTTGTTTGGATTTACTAATAACTTCTTAACTTATAAAGAGTCTTTTTTATCTTACCTTAAGTAATTTCAGTAATATAGAAAAGTTTTTAAATAAGACTAAAAAGTTAATAGACAATTCATTGTATAATAATTTACAGTTACCTAAATAGGTAGTTATACCCTATATTTTAAATAGCTTAGATTCTGAATATAAAAGTTTTCTTACTTCTGTAACCTAAAGCCTTAAGGCTAATAAAAAGGCTTATATTATAAACTTTTTATGCCCCAATTTATTAGATACTCTTAGAAGATAAATAACTGCCTCAGTTGTTTATATTAGAGAAACTTAGAAAAACAAAATTATAGGGTTATAAAAAAGCTATATAAAATATAAAAAGGAACAGTTTGCAGATATTATAAGAAAAATAGTTATATTAAGGATAATTATATTTTCCTTTATCTGGGAAAAGCTCCCAGTTAGCGGAAGAATATACTAACTGATAATAACCTGGAAAAATCAAATAAATCCAAAAATAATAGTTTGGAATCCGTTAATAGTACTACTTTGAATAACAGAAGAATTAAAGAAGTGGAAGATAAGATATTAGATAAAGAAGAAGATATAAAATATGAAGAATATATTTCTAGAAATATAGATATTAAGATTTCTTCTACGGAAGAAGATTAGCTTTTTGAAGATATAACAATTATCCAAAAACTCCCAAGAAACAGTAAAAATGATAATAATAATATAACTTTAGGTTTTTTAATAAATTAACAGATTTCTAGTAGTTTTAGAAATTTAGTTAAAGGAAAGATTTATACAAATATTTATTTTTGCCTGGATACTACTGCTATTATTTATATAGTTAAAGATAAATCTATTCTATCTAATGTCATATTTATTGGACAATAAATCAAGTGGGAAAATACTATATTCCCTATAGCTAGAATAGTAGGAAATGTGAAAACCCTTCTGAAAAATAAGGCTTTTATATTAAAGAAAGTATATTATATTTCAGAATTAGAAATTAATTTATTAACTTAAAATAAGCTTAATCTTATAGACATAGGACTAACATGTTAGAAAAGACCTAATCTTATATAGTATATAGAATAATTCTACTTTATTAGTAGAATTTAAGAGAAATAACCTAAAAAAATTTAATATTCCTATTTTATAAAAGAAATTTACTTTTATAACTTTTATTCCAGGAATTATGTAGCTTTTATATATTTGTTAAGATTATATGGATATAAAAGCTATAACTAGTTTAAAGAATAATACTCTAAGTTTATCTAATATAAATATAATAGAAAAAATATCTATTTATGAAGCCTATATGAAAGGAAGCTTTATAAATAGTATAGATAAAAGAAATTAGAAATAGAAATAAAATCTTTCATATTTAAGCTATATTAGTTTAGATTTATATGGATCTATAGCTTCTATAACTTATAACGGATATAGTAGATTGACTCTATTTCTCAATAAATTAACTAGATTTTCTTGGGAACTTTTATTAAAAACTAAGTCTACTGAACAAGTTTCTAAAGTCTTTCTCAAATTTAGAAAGTTAGTAAATAATAATAATAATAATAACAGAAAAATAAAAGAATTCAATATCGATAGCGGTAATAAGTTCTTACATAAAAGAATTAAAGATATTTATAGTTAGTCTGATACTATTTATAATATAAAACCTCCTTATACTTATAAACCTAACAGTTAAATAGAAAGAATTATAAGAATTATAGTAAATAAAATTAGAATTCTGATTTATTGTTTAAACTTACTTTATTACTTATGGGGGGTTACTTTAATAGCTTCTATATATATATATATATATATATATAACAGATTACCTTATAGGTCTATAAATTTTAAGACTTCCTATAAGTTAAAAAATAAAATAAAGTCTAATATTAATAATATTAAGGTATGGGGAAGCCTCTATTATTACAAAAAGAAAGATCCTAATACTGAGAGACTAGATATTAGAGCTTATAAAGAAGCTATTATAGGCTACGGAAATAATACCTATAAAATTTGGAATTTTAATACAAAGAGAGCTATTTAGGCGAATGATATAAAAATCCTAGAAAACACTTTTAATACTTCAGAAAAAGAGTTACCTTTATGTATGAAAAAGATAAAGTTTCTGAAAGATCTAGTTAACCTAATATTAATCTAAATTGGAATCCAAATAATTTTATATCCAATATAAATCTTAATAAATATAATAATAATATTAGTAGTAATAAGTTTTTAATAAATCTAACTACTGAAGTTAAAATAAGTTAAGATTTAATTACTTAGTTACTTTTACTTTATATCTATAGTAGTATCTAAGCTCTTTACCCTATATATAATTCAAACTGTAAACTATACTCCGGAATAGCATTTCTGCTAATACTAGCTTGCAACTAATTTAAACGGTAATAGAATTACCTAGTATTATAGATAATTATACCCCCAGTTATAATATTTAACCTTATAGTAAAGAAAGACTTTATAGTAATAATCTATATAGCGAGAACCTTAATAAAATTAAAGTTTAATATATATAGCTGAGAGTAACCACTAAGGTTATAAGGTTAAGAACATATATAAATCTCTTGAGAATAGGATAAAATAGAAGGCTGAAAGCTAAGTATTCTATAATTTATTGCTTTTCTATATCTATATTTTTATAATAAAACTAGAATTTCTCTTAAATCTATGTGGCTAGTATAACCAGGGTAATATAATAGTGGAAACTAAATATTTTATTATAACCTCTATAACCGGAAATATTAATATCTGCTAGAAAGCCTAAGTCATATTATAAGTATTAATATTGATAAATAGACTCTGAATATTCAGAAGCATATTATCTAGCTATTATAAAGTATACTATATTAAGCTAGTAATTTCGGAAATTAGTAATTAATTAGATAGTATCTTAATATTAATATACTATATTAGTTACTTAATACCTTAAAGTACTATAATATTATAATTACTGGGATTTTAAATATTATATAGCTATATTAAATATATTTATATTTATATTATTATTATTTATATATTAGATGTATGTAATTAAAATGTTAAGAGTATTTGCTAATAAAAGTAAGCTAAATTCTATTATACTTATATGGAGATTATAAGTTAGCTTATATTAGTAGCAGAAAACGTTTATATCAATAGTGGAAAACTTTTATGTTAGGAGCGTGAATTTTTATCTTAGAGGTAATTATAATATAGTCTAGAGGATATTAAAGTTACAGATATTAAGGTTATGGTAAGTATTAAAATAAAGTAGCTATAGTTAGTAGTAATTAAATCTTTTAAGATATTTGAATTATATATAGATAGCTGTTAGTTTCACTAGGGGAAGGTATATTATATACATTATTACATATAGTATACTGATAGGGTTAAAGGTGTTGATATTTATAGTGTATAGCCTATAGGCTATATATAGGCTAGATCTAGATACCCTAGGTAATTAGTTACTAATTACCTAGTGGGTAGTAATAACTAGTGGCTAGTTATTACTAGTAGCTAGTTTCTGCCACTAGATTATACTATATAGTTAGTATATTATAGGATCCTAATAGCTTTATAGCTATTATACTACTAATACTAGCAAACTTCCTTTTTACCTTTTAACTATAGTATACTATATCTCTATATATAAGATAAAATTAATTAAATGATCTATATCTTTTAACTAAATAACCTTCTAAATTCTCTTTTTTTATTCTAAATAAGTAATTTATCTCTCTATATAGATAGTTATATTATTTATATTAATAAATCTCTTTAGGATATAATTTAGAGATTCTTTAGTGAAAATATCGGTAAGGTTATCCTTACTATTAATTTACTATACTTTATAGAGTTCTTAACGTTTATATAATTACCTGAAAGCTATAATATTAATTATAAGTTTCTTCTTTTTCGTAATATCAGGCTTCATAAAGTACTTATATAATAAGTATAAGTTAGTATAGATAATTATAAGAATAGGAGGAAGATTATAATAAGCTATAATTCTTTATAAAAATATAGTAATAGTATATATAAAGTCTATACTAGTAATTATAATATAAATCTCTAAGGTAAGTATATTTCTAGTTACTTTTTTACTTTTAGTTAAAAAGTAATAAACTAAATTACCTTAAATTGTAAACTTACTTTTACTAGTAGCTATCTCTGAGCTTAGGATTATTTGAAATTCCAGTTAAGATAATAGATTAATATTATTAGTAAAGAAGTTATTTATAAAAATATAAAAGTATATTTTAGAGAGATTAAGAGGAATAAAAGTTAATCCTTAATCTAAGTGTTTTACTTACTATTTAATATACTTATTAAGAGTGGTAATATTATTACTGGAAGGTTATTATTATTATACTATATATAAGAACTTAAAAATTACTTCAGGCTAGTAAATTAAAGTAATATATACTCTATATATATATTATTTAATATAGCTTTTTTTTTAAATATCTTAGGGTTTATAAGGATATTAATAAAAGTAAGCTTATAGTTTTAATTTTTTTATTTAAGAAGGAGGTTTTTACTTTAGAGGGAGAGTATACTACTATTAAATATTAGTAATATTAATTCTATAAGGAAGATTTTAGACTTTACTATAAGGGAGGTTTTCGCTAGTTCTTTATCCTCTTATTAAGTAAAAATAGTATTAGAAAAACTGAAAGTATTATTGGTTTATATATTAATTATACTGAACGCCTTATTATTAAGTTAAGAGATAAGGAGGTAAGGATTATAGGTAGATATCTTTATATATAACTATTTCTTATAATACTTTAAATATATTACTTATTAGTAAGTATTATCTTTAGTTAAGTTATAAAGTAGTTTAATAATTATTATTATAGATTCTAGAGGATATTAGGTTTTAAGGTAAGTAAGTAACTTAATTATAATATATCTTATAAGTTTAGTTTTAGTCTAAATATAGGTCTAAATAATATCTTTTAGCTAAAGGAGGAAGTTTTTATCTTTAATTAATATAGAGGTAATAACTGTAATTAATCTCTAGCTACTCTTCTGAATTATAGAAGACTAAGTAAGAATTATAAGCTTTCTATTATCTTTAAAACTTTGGATTATAAACTTTAACTTCTTATATACCTAGTTACTATCTTTATTCTTTATTTTATTAATAATTTGAGACTTAAAGATAGTATAGTTTTGGTAGAGCATAGAATTATACTAAATAATCTTAATTATATTATTATTAATAATATTTTCTATTTCTTGCTTTATTAACTCTTTAAAGGGAAGGCTAGAAGTAGTAATAATTTCTTTTTAGTAGAGGGATTAAGAGAGAGTTAGATTAGCTTCTTTTTTAGCTATAAGGAAAGCTATAAATTAGTTTTATTAGTTATCTTTTTGTTATATAAGAGTAACTTAATTAAGTAAGATTTATAAGGATTTAAGAAATAGCTTTACAGTTTTCTAATATCTAGTATACTTATTCTTATTAGAGAGTAGTAATATATTACTTTTAATATAAAGAGAAAGATTATTATTATCTTTTAATATCTCTAGAGTATTTAGAAGTTTAAGGATAATAGGGAATAAGATTAAGGTAAGTAAGGTTTCTTAAGAGGAATCTTTAGCCTTATTAATATTACCATTATTATATTTATATTAGAAGTAGTTTTATATTTCTACTGGGATATATAGTGAAGGAGAAATATTATTACTTTTATAGTATATTTTTATAGTAGTTAAGTAGAACTTTTAAGAATTATAAGGAAGGTTAATAATATATATTTTACTATAGATAGTAAGTAAGTAGAAGAAGTTTTACTAACCTTTCTTTTCTTACTATATATATATATAAGAGATTATAGTAGGAAGCTTATAACTTATAATATATTAGAATTATTATAAATAGCTATAGGAATATTAATGATTCTTTTTATAAATTTATAATAGATAGTTTTAGTTATTTTTTTAGATTATCTATATCTGTAAGATTATCTCTAGAGATAGAGTAGAGTTCTCAGTAAGCTAGAGGTAGGCTCTAAAAATAAGAAGTATAAATATAAGATTATTTAGACTAATAATATTATTTATTAACTTATAAGTAGTCTAAAGGTAATACTCTTATAATAATAATAAATATTCTTAGTAGTAGATGTTATATATATAATAGAGAAGAATATAGTAATATTCTACCTTATTAATACTATTATAAGTTTTAGTAAATATAATCCTAATAGTTAAACTTATTATTTTAGCTTCTAAATAGAAATCTTCAGATTAGAAGTTTATTTTAGTATTAGTAGAAATAAAATTAGGTAAATCTAGATAAATATTAATTTAGTATATCTTAAGAGCTTCCTATATTAATCTCACTAAAATATTAAGTAGAAATTAAGTAATATTAAAAACTATAGCTATATTAATAATATAGAGGATAAAGTAGTTATTCTTAAGATAAAAGATATTAATAATAATTTTAAAGTTAAAATTAATATTATTATAGAGAGTAAACTTAAATTAAGAAGACGTAATACTATATATTTAATATTAGTAGTAATATTTTTCGAGAGCTATAAGAGCTTCTTAATAAACTAGATATTCAGCCTTATAGAAAGCTTCTTAAAGATATATAATAGATAGATATCTCAAGTGATAATAGAGTCTCTAGATTTTAATCTCTATTAAGTATAAGGAAGTAAATATCTTCTTCTTATCTAATAATATTTATAGATATTTTTATTTATATATAATTAAGATAACCTTCTTATTTTAATATAATTAGTTACAAATATTACTAACAATAATATTAAGGTAATTTATATTAGCAAAATATAATAGAAATAGAGTTTTATAAGGAATTATATTATATATAATATAATACTAAGTAATATAAGTATATTAATTATACTTATTATTTTTATAAGTTTACCTTCTTTAAAATAAATAGAGATTAACCTTCCTCTGGAAATCTTTAAGAGAATAGAGGGAAGGATAGTTTATTTTAGAATATTAAACTAAAAGTAGCTGGCTATAAAGTAGTTAGTAGTATCTGAATTAGGTAAAATTCCTTAGAAAACTATATCTAAATAGTATTCTTTAAGGATAAATATAAATACTAAAATAGTAATTTCCTTAGTTATATTATCTTCTTTTATTAGAATATAGATTACTATTTAGTTTTAGAGGATTCTTACGATCTTTTAACTATCTAGAAGTATAAGTTATTCTTTAAAGTAAGATATTATAAAGTTATTTAAAGAATTACTTAGAAAGCTTAATATTTTAGGTTAATCTTTAAGTTAGTAATCTTAAAAGTAATATATTACTATATTATCTTTAATAGTAGTTTTATGAGTATCTCTAGGGTTATCATTTAAGCTTTTTACTTCCTTATATTAAGTAAGGAAATAATAATAAGTAGATACTAATATATTTACTATTTAGAAGTTAGATTTATATTAGTTATACAAGTCTCTTCTCTTCTTAAGAGAGTATCTTATTAACTAGTAACTAAATTTACTATATATATAGTATTTTTTATTAAATTAGCTATATAGGATAGTAGAGGTTAAGTAATATCCTCCTCTAAACAGTATTTAGAAATATTCTTAATAGTTATATCTATATCCTCAGTAAGAACTTTAAGGTAAGTTATATATTTAGTTAGTTTAGTATTAATCTATATTAATTAATAAAGGTTCTTTAGGATTATTAGTATTCTTAAATATATATTAAGATATTATAGGAGGGAAGCTTATAGTAATACTAACTATAAATTACAGTTAGTTATAAACTCTCTAATATATTACTATAAAGCTAAGAAAAGCAAATTAGTATTCTAATACTCTTTAGTATATACTTAAAAAGTAGTTTTAGAGACTAAAATTAATATATTATTTAAGAGGGAAGGTATATTAAATATATATTAGCTTAGTAAAAAGAATCTTAAGTACCTTCTTTCTTATCTTATCTAAGTTATCTATAATAATACTTCTAAATATTATATTATATTAGTTAGTAAGATAAATCTATTAACTTTAATTATTTTCAAAGTAGTTCTTAATATAGTAGGCTATATTATAAAATATTATAAAATTAAGGGAATTACTAAAGTAATTAGAATAATATTTAAAAGCTTAGTCTTTTAGTATAATTAAAAAGATTTTAATCTATATACAGTTAGGTATATCTAACTTTAGATAATAATCTCTAAAAATATAGATCTTTAATTTAAAGATATTATAGAGAGCTTCTCTATATTTTATCTTAGAGTCATATATTTTTATAAAATTAGTTATATTCTTAGCTATTAGTATATTAATAGGGAGAGGTCTGATCTCCTAGTAATTATTTATAAAGTTAATATATAGGGAAGATACTATAGAAAGTAAAGTAGAATATTTATACTATTAGTTCTAATTATAAGAAGGTTATTATTCTTATTAATCTTAAAAATCTTATTATTTAAGTTATTTTTATTACTAGGAAGTTATATCTATTACTAATAATAATAAATTAACTATAAATCTCTCTACTTATTAAAATACTTCTTAAGATTAGTTTCTTAAGATAGCTAGATAAATATTAAACTTTATAAAGTCTCAATAGGTTACTTTTTATTATTACTTCTAAATCATAGAGTATATCTACTAAGGAAAAGTAATATTATTAAGGAAATCTGGTTAGTTATTAATAAGTATCTTAAAGTTCTATAACTTTATAACTATTTCTTAAATTTCTTCCTTAATCTATAGAATAAACTTATCTTACTTTATTAGGTTTATAAGAATCTAGTAAATTTATTTACCTTTTATATTAACCTTAATAGTATAAATAAGAAAAGTATTTTATAGATACTAAGGTACTTATTTATTTATAGTAATCTATATATCCTCTAGTTACTTTTTAAAGTTATCTTTAAAGAAATTCAGGAGGTTTCTACTAAAGAGGTAATTATATATATATATTACTATAATTCACACTATTTAGTTATTAATCTAATTAGAATTATACTTTATAATAAAATTAAAAACTTTTTACTTACTAAAAATCTTACTGCTAAAAATAAATTTCAGTTTTATTGATATTCTTACCTCTAAAAAAATTATATTACTTATTATACTGAGGTTTTTAAAAAATCTTCTAAGAAATTCTATTAATTTAGATATGTTACTAGTTATTTCCTAATTATAGGGGAATTATAAAGAGATATAGATTAAATAAGGGAAGATAGAGGAGATAGAAGATTCTATTTTTACTATTTACTAATTCTATTTATTAGTGTTATATAGGTAAAATTTAATTTTAGAGAGGGGGACTATCTATTAGTTAAATAAAGAAAGAAGAGGAGAGAGAATAAAAAGATATAAGGAAGAAGAAGAGAAATATAAGGGAATTTTAAGATTTAGAATACTATAAATTCCTTTACTAAAAAAGTCTAGTAAGTTTTATAATAGAAGTATTTAATAAATATACTTATATAGGATACTTTTAGTATCTCTTTCGTAAGTTAATCTTAAATATAAGTAGATATCTAGCTACTAGAATTAAGATATATTAATATAATTATTCAAAAGATATTACCTTACTTTAAGTTAGGTAAGAAGTTATTATTAAAAATTATCTAAATAGATTAAGAAATTAGTAGCTTTACTTTAAGTTAGATTTAATAATCTTTTATTACTATTTCTACCTAAATAAGTTTTACTAATCTATAGTAAGTAGTAATAGTAAGGTTAACTATTAATTAGTATTAGTTTCACTAGGGGAAAGTATATTATATATATTATTATATATAGTATACTAATAGAGTTAAAGATATTAATATTTATAGTATATAGCCTATAGGCTATATATAAGCTAGATCTAAGTACCCTAAGTAATTAGTTACTAATTACCTAACGGGTAGTGATAACTGGTAGCTAGTTATCACTAGTAGCTAGTCTCTGCCACTAAGCTACACTATACAGTCGGCGCGCCGTGGGGCCCTAATAGCCCTATAGCTATTACGCTACCGACAATAGTATAAGGATATAAGGATATAAGGTTAATATAGAAGAGGTTATTAGTTATTTATTATCAAAAAGGTTAATATAGGGTGGATATACTAGCTACTATAGCTATAAGGTATATAACCTTAAATTAACTTCAGGCTGGCTGTAGTAGTTAGTGGGGGTGGAAAAGCTAAAGTTATACTTCAGGAGGCAATATATCCACTAATAGTTACAGTAGAAAGCAAGCTATCAGCCTCTCCCTAGATTTCATTACTGAAAATATAAACAATATAAATAGTAATAGCTTTTCAGAAATAAATACAGACAATAATAAGAATATACAGAGAAAATCCAACCTATATATTAAAATACCTTGTATAATAAATAAAGCTAAGAAAGACTGTAAAGAGTATAAAGAAAGTATCTTCTTTACTATTTTAGACTATCTAAGTTTAAATAGTTATATAAAATTATATAAAACTCCTGATAAAGATAATAAAGCTTCTGATATTTTATCAGTAGATAAGGTAGTAAAATATATCTCTTTTATTTAAGTATTTAACTCTTCTCAATAAAGAAGCTGGATTCTAGCTATAATAAAAGAAATTAAATAAATGAAATCTATAAATAGTTAGAAAAAATACCTTTATCTACTATTAATATTAAATATATTAATATACTAGGTGGTAGATAGATTGAGAAACTGAGCATAAATAATATAATAAAAGAAACTATATATAAGACTAGATAAGTAGCTTAAGGCTATAATTAATATTTAGGTATTAAGTATTTAGAAACTTTTAGTATTATCTATAAGCCTGAAAGTTGGAGATATACTCTTATTTTATCTATTTATTTAGGTTGGATTTTAATTTAATATAATGTTACTATATCTTTTATATATGCTAACGTTAATAAATCTATATATATTTATCTACCAACTAGTGTTTATTCCAATATATAGAAGGATTCTGTAGAGTTTAATATAGATAGAAAGATGAATACTTATAAAAAAACAAAAACTATATATCTATTTATTTATCAAATAAAGCTTTATATATTTTAGAAGAAAGTTCTAGACTTTAGTATTATTATCTGAAAACTATTCTTTATTCTTTAGAATTTATTATTTCTCCTTATAATAAAGCGGTTTTCATTTTTAATAGAAAACCATATATAGCTATTTTATCTTCCTAAATAGATAGTATATTACTGGCTGCTAGTAATTAGAAAATAGCTAACTATATATATAATTCTCTAAAACATAAAATACAAAAAAGAACTTTGGAAGAACCTTCTACCTTCTTGGATTATAATTTATATATAAATTAAAAAGATAAAACTATTACTATTTATTGAAATAAGTATACTGAGAATATCATTAAGAAATATATCAAAGAAGAAATATATAAATTTAAGACTTTAAGAGATGAAAATCTTGAATTATTTCCAAATAAAAACACTACTTTAAAACCTGAAGTTTTAGATTTTCAAAAAGAAATAGAAACTTTATTATATTTAGCTTTGAAAAAAAGATCCAACATTACGTTTGCAGTTATAGCCTATTCAAGATTCACCTATAGTTCTAATAAAAATTACTTTATAGCCTTTAATTATATTTGCAGTTATTTAATTTGGTTACTTTTGCTTTGTACCTGTGGTGGTATCTAAGCTCTTCATCCTACATGTGGTTCTAACTGTAAGATTTACCCGGCAACAGCTTGGAGTTGTTTAAATAATAATAAAAAATATAGTTTTATATATACCTGTAAAGATATATCTTTAATCAAAAATATAATAGAATAAGTAAATTCAGACTGGGTAAGAGATCTAATGAATTCAAAATCTACTTTAATCTATATTTTCTATTTAGGAAGAAATAATAACATTATAAGTTATTCTTCCATAGAATAAAGAATAGTAGCTTTATCTATATATAAAGCTAAATATATAGCTTTGTTAGATACTTCTAAAGAAGGTTTATATTTGTATAATAACTATAGTCTTATAGATATAAATTTAGAATTCTTAAAACCAAGTAAACTAAAAGTCTTTATAAATGGTTCATCTACTTGAAGACTAGCTGAAAATTCTAAATATTATACAAAAGTAAAATATATTAATGTTAAATTTCACTTTATAAGAGATTTTGTTAGAGATAAAAAGATATTTCTTTTTTAGATAAATATAGAAGATAATATAGCTAATATATTAATAAAGCCTTTAGGTTCTATAAAACTCAAGTACATTTTATTCAAATTTTCAGAAGAAGTATCTTATAATGAATTATAAGTTTTTACTTTTTACCTTTATGGTTTTAGGTTTTCTAACTTTAACATTTCTTCTAGTTTTATTTTATATACGTTTTTGAAGTTTTTATTCTATATATAAGTAAGTTATATATAATTATATATTTCTTATGGGGCATATTGGATTCATTATATTATATATATAATATTACGTTCTCTCATAATTAGAAAGAATAAATAATAATATTTATAATTAAAAAAATTATATAAAAAGTTCCCTATAGATATATACTATATTTGCTATTTTACCTTCAGTAGTTATTAAGATATAAGAGTAACTATATAAAGAGTTTTTTTATAGGATATTAGTTATTATATATAGATACCTAAGGATCTCAATAGTGAAGAATATATTATAGTCTGGAGGAAATATCCAGACTAGTATCTAGATTAACTTAAGTAACTTTAGCTATTAAAGTATGTAGAAAATTCCCTTATATTCTCTATAATTTAAGGAAACTCTAATCTAAGGAATCACCTGGATTTCTATATATAATCCCTAAGAAAGAAATATAGAAACCTTCTAGATATTCTAGAGTATTACTTAGAATTAATCTCTATAATTCCTTAGAGAATTATCTATAAAAGAGAAGCTATCTCTCTAAGATTCTATAGAAAAAAGATATCTTTATTCTTCTAGATATTATCTATATATAACTATAATAAATAGTAATATAACCTACTTTCTATATTATTAGGTTATTAGTTTACTTAGTAAACTACTAATAATCTACTAAGAGATATATAAATTAATAACTATCTCTTAGCTCTAGAAATCTATAGACTTTAGAATCTATAATTCACCTAGAAGGTTATTATTATTTCCAGTTATTACTAATTAATATCTATAATATTATCTTTCTATAATCTTAATTATATTATTCCTCTAGTTTCACTTAATTCTTTCTAAGTTAATTAAATAGTTATAACCTATTAATCTAACTTTCCTAACTTCTAATCCTTTCTCTCTATAAACTACTATATTATCTTTAAACTCCTCAGAACTAGATTATAAGGATACTTAACGTTAGTAGCCTCCTATATCTTTCCTAGTATCTAGATTAATTAAAAAACTAAGTTTATTTAATAACTAGATAAACTTATAGACTAAAATCTAAACTACTAATATACTTAAATTAACCTATAGAATAGTAGAATTTCCTTTAATATAACTAATTCTATTAATAATATAGAAGAAACCTCTAGATCCTCCAGAAAGAGAAGATATAATACCCTAAGAGGATATAGAGGATAATAGAGTTAATAGGTTACTACCTATGAGACCTAATTAGGATATCTAATACTCCCTCCTCTAGTGGATATACTAGATCTAATTAGTATTCTCCTAAGATCCTTATATTAGCCTAAACTACCTCCTAATCTAAACTAGCTAAATAATTAACTTAAAGAGGAAACTCCTATAGGGAACCAGAAAATAACCTAGGAATCTAAGAATATTCCACTAGAAAACCTAGAATTTACTAATAAAGATTATAAAGAATATTTAGAAAATAATTAAATTATTTCCCCTAAAGAACTATAGAAACTATAGAATATAGAAGAAATAATAGGGAAAGCTACTAACTAACTTATTAGGTTAGTTAAATATAAATAGCTACTTTAGTAAGTTTCTTATTCTGAATTCTCCCTTCTAAATAGAAACTATCTACTTAGAGGAATTAAATATAGAATTTATTATAGTAGAGGAGGTTTAAAGAATTAGTATCGTTAACTATTCTCCTCTCAACCTACAGGCAGGATAGAGGATAATATACCTCTATAACTATTTTATTACTTAAGAGAACCCTATAAATATAAATTAGACCCTAATAATAAGGAAGAATACTTAGATAATAAACTTCCTCTAAACTTTCAGTTTAAACTAGATAATATTAGATACTTTAACCCACTCAGTAAGCTAAAAGTTTATTAACTCTATATAGAAGGAACTAAAATAGTCTATATAAATATCCTCTAATTTATTAATACTATCTATATATATACAGAAAGATCTATAGTATACTAAAAAGCTACTACTACTAAACTCTATAAATACTTTCACCTAACTACCTTTAACTAATACTCTGGAGATTTAACTTAAGAATAACAGAAATAGCTTTAATATTCACACCTAAATATTAACTATTAGTATAATCTACTAATAAAACGCTTCTAAATACTATAATAAGTAGCAGAATATAAACTAGATAAAATAAGATTCACTATAGATAATATTTAAGGTAATAGAGATATATAATAATTTACTACTATAATAGTAAGAATAGCTAAGTAAATATAATATAATAACATTAAGATAGTAATATTTATCTATAATAAACTTAATACTAATTTAGTTATTAGTTTACTATATTCTAACTGAAATATTAACTATAAATAATAGATTTCCTCTTTAGTAAACCTCTAAGATAGATAGATACAGAATACTAAAGTAGAAAGCTAGAGAAATATAACCTACTAAAAACTTACCTAATCTAATTCCTTTAGAAAACTAAATCCCCCAGACTGAGGAATATATAGAAGCTAAACTAACTATTTAGTAAACCTAAAAAGGAATAATATCTAATTCTAAAGTATTTAGATTACGAAACCCTAGTAGGACCCTATATTCAGGTAACTAATATAACCTCAGTATACCTCTAAAGAAGTAATTTATTTCCTAAAAGAAAGCAACTAAGATAGATCTAGATTCCCCTCAGTTAGCTATAACTTAAATATATTATCTAAAAGAACTAACTCTCTCCCCCACAGAAGCTAGAACTAATAGAGAGGATAGATATAATATTTCTAATATAAGAAAGCCTATATAGACTCTAAATATTAATATAACTTTATTAATATTTAACTCTCTAATCTAGATAGAGAATATATATACGCTATAAACGAAGCTATATAAAAGAATAATTAGGAAATATATACTACTTATGCTACAGATAATAATTATAAAGAACTATTAGATAATAACCGCCCCCTACTAACTGAAATTCTATATAAAATAGAAGCTAACTTTATCTATAACCTAAATATCCCTAGTGACTATTAGGAACTATTAGAATATAAAGATAACTATTTTATAGCCTCTGTATATTAGATATACTATTCCCCTACAGACTTAACCTATAAAGAAAGATAATTACACTTAACTAGATATTAAGAAGTAATCTTAGCACTCTAGGAAGCTAGCTTCCTCTAGAGTAAACTTAATCCTAAAGTAATACCTAATACTATATTATATAAAAATATATATACCTAAATTAAGATCTAACCTTCAGCTGTAAGATAACCTCTTAAAGTATATATAGATATAGATACTATATAGTACCTTATTCGCTAGAATATTCTAGAGAATATACCTAGATATTATCTAGATATATCTATAACTACTACCTTTTTGGAAGTAGGAAATATCCAGACTACTAGATAGACTATATTCACCTTAGTTTACAGAGGAATTAGAAAAATATCTTACTAAGTTATAACTCTTTATATTAGAATATAGGTTATTCCTAAGCTTTAAGTAGATATTCTTCTTAGGTAGAAGTTTAATATACCTAATAATATTAATATTCTAAATACTAAAGGGATTATTAAGATAGAATTCTGCAGAAAGCTAGAAGTTCCAGCCTATATTTACACTAAGTAATTCCCAGTCAGACACCCAGCTTAAGCAGAGAAGAACCTAAATATTCCACCGAGAACTATAACTTATATACTAGTCCGCACAGCTAAGAGTTTAAAACTGATACGTTTATATTCAGACTTAGTTACAGTAGTATAGTAAATATTATTATAGATTAAACCCCTATAGTCATATTATATAACAATATTTATAAAACTATAAAAATCTAGAGGAATAAGAAAGTAAAGTATATCTTAGCAGAATTTTAGTAGGGAATAATAAATTATATATTTTATATAAGTAATAGTATACTCTCTATTAAAAAACTTAATCTAGATTCTAACCTCACTAACACTCTGGAGTTTTATAGTAACTATATAGAAAAAAATTATAAGCTTAGTATTAAATTTAATTCAGCTAAGAATACTATTATTACTTCCTAAGATATTACTATTTTTAACTATTCTTATTACTTTATATAGAAGATATTATAAATTATAGAGGAGTTTCTAGTATTATAGATACTAAAAGAGCATTTAAATATATCTGAAAACAAAAAAATCACTATTCCCTTAGTAGATAATTATTATAAGAAAAAAATAACCTAGTAACCTTATTCCATAAATATTAAAAACTAGAAGTTTCTAAATAAGAAACTAGATAATATATATTCACGAGGGCAGTTTAAGTAGGTTAAGTTCTATATAGCTTTCAGAGCCTCTATATTTATAGTTTAGTAAATAGTTAATAGTAAACAAAAAGATAAAATAGTAGTCAACCTTTATACTATTAATAAAGTCACTATACTAGATATATACCTAATACCCCTCTAATCTAAGGTAATTTAACAACTTTACAGTAAAAAGTTTATCATAGTCGTTAACACTAAGTAATACTTCCACTAGATACTAATTATTAAAAAACACTAGGAACGCCTAACTATTATTAGCTACTATAGATAAGAAAAACCTATAGTAACTCTAATAAGCTTCTATAATTCCCCTATATATACCTAGCGTTTTATAGATAAGATCCTCTAACTATTTGTAGACTTTACTTAGACATTTATTAATAATATAGTAGTTACCTCAGCTATAAAGGAAGAATACTATAAATATTTTTAATCTATCCTTAAATTATTTAATAAATATAATTTTAAGCTATCAGGAGATCAATATTTTATTAGTTTTCCTTCTATAGAACTCCTTAGATTCTAGGTAGATACTTTCAGACTATCTACTACTAAAGAGTAAACTTAAAGTTTATATAATATAGTTTTCCCTAACATTCTAATAGCTTTTAAATAATAAATTGAAGCTATAGGCTATATATAGTATCTTATTCCTTAATATATATTTAGGATTAAACTACTATAGAACTATAAGATAGTATTACTAATACTAGCTAGAGACTAGAGTATAGTAGTGGATACTAAATAGAAAGATTACTTAGCTAAGATAATATTTAAATTAACTACTAAGGAACTTACTAATTTTAAAGATATTCACTTAGTATTCTATTAGAATACCTCTCTTATCTACTATAACTTAGAGTATACTCTATTCCTATAAATTAATATATCCTATAAATATAACTTTAGAATAGTATTTTTCTATATTAGGAATAAAGAATATAACTAAACCCTAGGAAAATATATTCTCTCTATAGTAGTCCAGTTAATTCTCTATATTAGTAAGATCTTATTTAATATAGAGATATAGTATTAACTAATAGAACTAGAGGTTACCTATTTCACCTAGATAGTTTATAAAACTAGAATCTTTATCTAATTATCCTATAAGATTCTATCTATCATACTAATAGACTATATATCCACTCTAGAAGTAATAATATAAATAATATTATTTATAACTAATAGTAAATAGAGTAATCTCTAGCTTATACTAGCGGCTGAGTATCTATCCTAGTTTTAATTAGAATATTATTATATTCCTAAGGTCTCTAATATTATCCCTAATATATTTTCCTAGATACAGACTAATTAAACTCTACCTGAAGATAATAGGGAACTAAATAAAATATAGAATAACTAGATAGTCTATTATACTACTGAAATCAGATTATTATCTAACTTTTAATCCTCTATTATAACTACCTACTTAGTAGACTGTAGATTTATCTTAATCTACTACTAACTTTTAGTATAGAATAATAGTTTCAGACTTCTATTTAAGATTATAGACTACCTCCTCTACTATATAGAATTCTCTAGTTAGAGATAGTTTTATATCTCTAAATTTATAGTGAAAACTTTATCCAGATTTTTTATAAAGATAACCTTCACTAGGGGGATACTTATATATAATATAACCTATCCTCTAAATATTATATTCTCTAACTTACTAAATATATCTAAATATACAGCTAATTCTGCCTTATATATAAGCTTCTCCTTAAAAATAGGTAGAAACTAATTAGTAAACTCCAGCTAATTCTCTCTCTATTAGTATTATTCCACACTATTATTATAGACTTTATAATTAGTTTACTAGATATCCTAGTAGCTAATACTCCCTAGAAGCTTCCTAGCTTTCTATTATTTAATATACTCCTGATAGTTAGTAATAAATTCTCTAAAGTTTCCCTACTAATTCCTAGATATATTATTTATATAGCTTAGGATTAGATAGTAATCCTACTTTAAATATTAAACTTTAGAAACTAGAGAATCCTACGAATAATTATTTCTAATTATAACTCTAAATTCCTATTAGAATTCTAGATATAGCTATAGAAAGCTATAGATATAAGGCTCTATCTATCTATATCCTACTATTTTCAGACTAATAGTTTTTCTAAACATAAAAACTAAATTATTAAAATAGTAATCTATATATTAATTATAGATTATCCAGACGCCTAATAGTAAGACTACCTAACTCTACTCTAATTCAGTCTTAATAATAACCTATCTAACCCTACTAGAAAATACCCTAATAAGATCCTATATAGTATTAAGCTTAACTCTCTAGTTAATTTAGTAGCTTTAGCTACCCCAGTAGTCTTTAGGAATATCTTCCAGAAAGAAGTATCTTTTTCAATCATAAGGATATAAATACTTATAAAAGAGGCTTTTAACTATAAATACTAACTATTCACCTTCTCTCCTAGAGAATTTATATACTTACAGCTAGATAAAGGATATTATCTACCTAGCAGCCTGCTAGCTAAAATTACCCCTACTATAATAAACTCTATAAAAACCCTAGAAAAAGTAGGGAAATTAATATATTAACTAGATACTCCCCTAATAATAAATATTCACCCAGTAGTATTAATTACTTACCTCAGCCTAATAGTAAATCTCAGTAAGGATCTTTTCTACTAAACTAGGAGTATTAGAAAACCTATAGAAATAATAGATAACTATAGGAAGGAATACTAAGATAATTACTAGCACTATAAAGTAGAATAGATTATTAAGAAAAAAGTTATCCATAAAAGGTAAGGGAAACTCTAAATACAATATTTTATTAAATAGAAAAACTAGTTTAGTATCTATAACGTATAGATAGATATAGACACTATAGCTACTTCAGAACTTATAGCTAATTTCAAACAAGGTAAAAAAGAGAAAGATTAAATAAAGAAAGAAATTAAATAAACGAAGGAACTATTAATAGTATAATATTAGATTTTAGAACTAGGGGAATTAATTAATAAGTAATATAAAGGAATCTCTAGGAGACCTAAAGCTAGCTTCACCTATAAGGGATAAAAACTATAACTATATAGAATTTAGAATTTCCTAAAGGAAGAAGTAATTAGATTATTATATTTAATAGCCTCTTCCTAAAGGAATCAGTTAAGATCCTAGAGTATAAAAATCTTATTAGTAGATATACTTCCTACAGGTTACTGATTTTTCACAGGGGAATTAAAAACTCTAAACCTAAAATCTCCCCTCTAAATAAATAGGATAACTATTCTTTCTCTAAGAAATACTACTTAGCTTCCACTAATAGATAAGAGGTACTTTATATTACTTCTGAATTCTATTAGAAACTATCCTACTTATCTCCTTACCTTTACTAGTCTTTCCTATACTATTTATCCCCCTGAGAATCTCTGAAATCCCCACACTTTCCTAGCTTCCCTGAGATTCTTAACGAAAATCTCTAAAATCCCTACGTTTTCCTAGCTTCCCTAAGATTCACAATAAAACCTCTATATCTTCCCACAAGAAGCTCTCTATTTATCGAGATACCCTACTAGTATTTTATCTCTAACCTAACTTATTATAACCGATTAAGGAATAATATATATAATAAGCTATTCTATATCTTTCTTACTAGAAAGAATAATACCTATATCCTTACGTTTAAAGGATATCTCTAAGTAGTTACTATCTATAGAAGTAAGATAGAACTAACCTATTAACTTAAATTAGCAGGTGAGAACTTTATAATATTTATAGAAACACTCTCTAATAAGATTAAAGATTTCTATAAGTAACTTAGTAAGTAAGAATTAGTGAATCCTTATAAAAATATCTAAATCTAAATAATTTTTATTAGTAATATCTCTTTCAGCTTTATTAATAATTTAGCTACTACCTAATATATATTCAGAGAGAATCTATAGCTACTTATCTATATAACTCTAGTTATACTTATCTAACTATACTGAGAGAACTAGCTTATCTATAAGAAATTATAGAATCTAACGTCCCTAGCTTCCAGTCTATTATCTAACTATATCCTTACTAATATAAATACTATAACTATCTAAACTAATATAGTAAAATAATCTAAAATTTAGAATAATTAAGGATAATATACTGATACTTCCGCTAAGGAACTATAAGCTAATCCTGTAGCTATATTATAGAGAACTATATCCTATTCTACTCTATAAATATAATTTTCCTATACTTCTACTATCTCCCTTCTTTCTCCTCCCTATTACTAATAAATATAAGATAGAGCTAATTCCTAGGAAAAGTAAGTAAAACTTATAGAAAGTTTCAAGCTTATAGAAATAGTAATTACTTAGTATAAAGATAGTTAGATTTCAGTTAAAATAGCTATAAATAATATTACTAAACTATTCTATAAATAACCTAATATAGTTACTATAGTTTAGAATACTTTTAAGATACTTACTTCTAAACCTACGTTAGTTATAATAGCTAGTAAGTATATTTATAAGTAATAAGCTAACTTAACTTCAGAGGGATCCTCTAAGAGACTTAAGACTACTAATTAACCTATCTCTATAGCTTATTACTAACTATTTACAGTTTCTACTAAATCCAGCAGTCTACTAGAGAACTCCCCTATAATTCCTAAGTATATCTACCAGATATATCTTTAGGTTAACTATAACTTACTATTCTATAAAGCTACTATTTCCTCTATTACTACTTATATTAATATTTCTAAGTTTCTTACTATTCAGATTAGAGGAAAAAATGTAGATTTATAGTAGAATAACCTCCTAATCTCTATTAAATTCCTTATAGCTACAGCTTTAGCTAATTTTATTTAGTAGTAATTCCTAGAGACTAACTTAATTTAATTTATTTACTTAGATTTTATATTTAAGAAACTTAGTATTAGTAGTAACTTTCAGAAATAAATATAATTCTACTAAGCTTTAGGAGGAGATATTCTAAATTATAACTAAACGTTAGAATAGATAGCTAGCTATAATAAAATTAATTACTTTAATATCTATATAGAAATAGTTAAAATTATCCTTTATACTAATACTTATAGTCTCTAGTATATACTACTAACTACTAAGGAAAATATAGACACTTAGTATAATAAAGATAAAATCTTTAATAAAGTAGCTAATTTCTATAATATAGACTATAAATAATAGGGATAATACTAAAGCTCAGTCAGACAGATAGAACTAGGAATTATAATTACTATTTATAATAATGAGGATTAACTAGAGGAAAATAAGGAGGAACCTAATAAAATTAAAGAGGAGGTTCCCCCTATTAACTAGAAGGAATAAGTTTAGATTTATAGATATCTTAGTTATACTAGTTATACTTTATTTTATTTTTTAGTTATTTATTTCGTGGAAACTCACACTTATTTTTTGAAAATTCCCTAATTATTTTATACTATAAGATATCTAATCTATTTAAGAGCTTATTTATTCCTTATCTATTTAACTAAATAATCAAGGGAGATTCTCAGGTTAATTATCTTTTAGAGCTAGTAATTATTATATATAGATACCTAAAGATCTCAATAATAAAGGATATATTACAGTCTGGAGGAAATATCTAGAATAATATCTAGATTAACTTAAGTAACTTTAGCTATTAAGATATCTAGAAAATCCCCTTATATTCCCTATAATTAAGGGAACTATAATCTAAAGAATCACCTGGATTTCTATATATAATCCCTAAGAAAGAAATATAGAAACCCCCTGGATATTCTAGAGTATTACTTAGGATTAATCTCTATAATTCCTTAGAGAATTATCTATAAAAGAGAAGCTATCTCTCCAAAATTCTATAGAAAAGAGATATTCTTATTCTCCTAGATATTACCTATATATAACTGCAATATTAGTAGTACTTAAGCTTAGGCTACTAAGCTAAATACTAGTGTAATTATAACACTTAGTTTACTATAATATATTATTATTTAGTATAGCTATAGTATTCTGTATACTGTAACTATAGTAGCGTAAATACTAAATGCTAGTGTGGCTATAATATTTAGTTTGCTGTAATATACTATTATTTAGTATAGCTACAGTATTCTATATACTGTAACTATAATAGCGTAAGTATTACAATACTAGTGTAGCTACAGCACTTTGAATACTGTAATATACTATAAATTAGCGTAGCTATAGCGTCCTGTATACTGTAACTATAGTGCCTCTAGCGCCTCAGCTGCAGTAGCCTATATGTTACAATAACCAGAATAATCCTTCTATAAAGAACCCTCTATACGTTTATGAATAATACATAGAAATCATTAATCTTACCACTATTTAAATTATGCTTTCATTCTCTACATAACCAAGATTTGTCTGAATACTTACCATAAGTCTTCATGTTGAGAAAACTTACTTTAATTTATTATGTTGCTCCTGGGTTTACGGTTATCTATAGTAATAACTTAACTGTAGATTTACCTACTTATTTATTAGTTCTCATACGTCTTACTAAACGTATTCTTAATATTATAATTAATAAGTAACTCATATATTTTCCAACGATATATTATATAGTAATTATATAATCTATTATATCAAACTAACTATTTCAGAACTTAGATATTTATTAGACGATATCTTAGAATTCATATACTATAGTGATATTAATTACTAAATATCTTATAACACTTTTTACTTACTTTTACTCTATATCTATAGTAGTATCTAAGGGTTTCATCCTATATATAATTCTAACTATAACGTATAGCTAATAATAATATTTATACTAATACTAACTTGTAACTAATTAAAATAGTAGTATAATTACCTATTATTAAAAATAATTATACCTCTATATATAAAATTTAACTTTATCGTAGAGAAAGACCTTATAGTAGTAATCTATATAATAAGAATCTTAATAAAGCTAAAGCTTAATATATGTAGCCAAAAGTAGTTATAAAGATTATAGAGTTAAGAATACTTACAAACCTCTTTAAAATAAAATAAATAAAACGCTTATAAAAGCTAAGTATTCTATAATGTATTATTTTTCTATATTCAAACTATCTTTAGTAGTATGTTTATAATAAAACTAAAATTATGCTTAAATTTATATAGCTATCTATAATTAAAGAACTATAGTAATAGATTCTAAGTATTTCTATATACGCTCTATAATTTAGAATATTAATCTTTCCTAAAAAACCTAAATAATATTCTCGATACTAATATTAATAAAAAGACTCTAAATATTCAGAAGGTATTTTCTAGCCATTTTATAATCTACTACATTAAGCTAACTCCTTGAGAAACTAGCTATTAGTTACTAATATACTAAAATTAAAATATTATACTAGTTACTAAATATCTTAGAGTATTATATGATTATTACTACCGAGGTTTTGGATACTATATAGTTATACTAAAGATATCTTTATGTAAATTAGTATTACTTATATATAAGCTGTATTTAATATTTTAAGACTATTTTCTAATAGAAGTAAGCTGAATTCCACTATACTTATATAAAGCTTATAAATCAGCTTATATTAATAATGGAGAACTTTTATATTCAAGATATAAGGCTTTATTTAAGGAATCTGGAGAATATTAGAATTACAGATATTAGAGCTATAATAAATACCTATGTAAAGTAAGTATAGTTAGTAATAATTAAATTTCTCAAGATATTTAAATCACAAATAAATAGAATAAGAGCGTAAGGGCGTAAGAATATAAAAGTATAAAAATATGCGATTAGTATAAAAGAAGTTATTAGTTATTTATTATTAAAAGAATTAACGTAAGGTATATATATTAACTACTATAACTGTAAGTAGTTTAGGATCAGATTAACTTAAGGCTAGCTGCAGTAATTAGCAGGAGGGTAAGAACAATTGAAATTATACTTTGGGGGGCAATATATCTACTAATAGTTATAATAGAAAGTAAGCTATCAGTTCCTCCCATTACTATTAACTACAGCTACTTTATTCAATATTTATTATAATCTTAATATCTATAATCTTAATATTCTTACTCCTCAGATAAAGCTTTATATCTTTAATATAAATATTCTCTACCATTAATATGAGCTAACGTATAAGCTTTATATAAGTATTCAGTTACCTTTACTTTATATCAATAGTGGTGTTTAAGCTCTTTATTCTATATATAGTTCTAACTATATAATATATCTACCAACAGCATTTATGTTAATACTAGCTTATAACTAGTTTAAATAGTAATACATTTACCTATTATTATAGATAATTATACTTTCAGTTATAATATTTAATTCTATGGTAAAGAAAAGCCTTATAGTAATAATCTGTATAGTAAGAGCCTTAATAAAGCTAAAGCTTAATATATAGCTAAAAGTAGCTACTAAGAGTTTGATGTTAAGAGTCTTTATAAACCTCTTAAAAATAAAATTAAATAAAAGCTTTATAAAAGCTAAATATTCTATGATTTATTACTCTTCTGTATCTTTATAGTAAAATTAAAACCTTCTTAAATTTTATATAGCTACCTATTACTAAAGAAGTATAAAATAAGTAAAGAAATATCTAGCTATATTTACTATAATTAAGCCTATTAGTTTATAAACCTAAATCTTACTGAAATTATTCTAAATACTATAATTAATAGGTAGTCTATATATATTTAAAAGAAGATTATAAAGTTATTCTATAATCTGCTATATTAAGCTAACTACTTTGGAGATTAGATATTAATTAGATAATACCTTAATATTTATATAGTATAGTGATATTAATTACTCAATACCCTATAAGATTATAATAATATACTTACAGAAGTTTGAAAAACTATCTAGCTATATTAGAAGTATTATATTTATATAAGTATTATTAATATATTAGCTATATTTAATTAATATATTAGGAATATCAACTAGCTAAGGTAAACTCAATTCTACTATATCTATATAAAGCCTATAAGTTAGCTTATATTAGGAGTAGAAAACTCTTATATTAAAAATACAAAATATTATTTTAGGGGTAGGTAGAATATAGTCTGGAGGTTATTAAGTTTACAGATATTAAGATTATAATAAGTATTTAAATAAAGTAGCTATAGTTCGTAGTAATTAAATATCTTGAAATATTCAAATTATATACAGCATAAGAGCGTGCGAATATAAGGAGAGGATATAAGGTTAATATAAAAGATATTATTAGTTATTTATTATTTATAAAAAGATTAATATAGAGTGGATATACCAGCTGCTATAGTTATAAGAGATTGAGGTTTAGATTAACTTAGGGCTAGCTGTAGTAGTTAGGGGGGATATAAAGGCTGAAGTAATACTTCAGGAGGTAATATATCCACTAATAGTTATAATAAAAAGTAAGCTATTAGCCCCTCCCAACAATAGCAATAATAGTAATAATAATAGTAACAGTACAATTCTAGCTTTATCAATAGATTAATAGATTCTTAGAAAGCTTGAAAATTTAACTAAAGACAAAAACTATAAAAGAATTTATTTTTACCTGGATATTACTAGTATAATTTATAGAAGTAAAGACAAATCTATTTTATTTAATACTAAATCTATTCAAAAACAATATAAGTAGGAAAGTATCATATATTTTATAGTTACAATAGTAGGAGATCTAAAGAAATACCCAAACAATTAAAGCTTTTATATTAGAAGACGTTTATTATATTCTAGAACTAGAAACCAAGTTATTATCTTAAAGTAAGCTTGATCTTTTAGCTATAGTATTAATGTTATGGAAAGAACTAATACTATATTATATAAAGAATAATTGTACTTTATGAGTAGAATTTAAGACAAATAATCTATATAAGTCTAATACTCTTAGTTTCTAAAAGCGATTTATTCTTATCACTTCTATTTTAGTCAATATACAGCGTTTATATAACTAATTAGATTATATAAATATAAGGACTATAACTAGTTTATAGAATAATATCTTAAATTTACCTAATATAAATATTATAGAAAACCTATCTATTTATAACGGTTATATAAAAGGAAGCTTTACTAATACTATGAATATGATAAATCAAAAATAAAGCTTAAGTCTTTAATATTTAGATTATATTAACTTAGATTTATATATAACTATAACCTTTGTAATACATAACAAATATCGTAGATTTATTCTATTTATCGATAAATTAACTAGATTTACTTAGGGAGTTTTGTTAAACACTAAGGTTACTAAGGAGGTTTCTAAAACATTTCTTGAATTTAAATAGTTAGTAAATAATAATGATAATAACAGAAAAGTGAAAGAATTTGATACCAACAGAGGTAATAAAGTTTTGGATAAAATAATAAAAGATATTTATAATTATTCTGATATTAATCATAATATCAAACCTCCTTATACTTATAAACCTAACGATTTAGTAGAAAGAGTAACAAGAACTATAGTAAATAAAATTAGAGTTCTGATATATTATTTGAATTTACCTTCTTGTTTATAGAGGAATACTTCAATAGCTTCTTTTTATATATATAATAGAATACCTTATAAGTCTATAAATTTCAAAACTCCATATAAATTAAAAAATAAACTAAAGCCTAATATTAATAGTATTAAGATATGGGGTAGTCTCTACTATTTCAAAAACGAAGTTCCTAATACTAGAAAACTACTAAAGCTTATAAAGAAGCTATTATAGCTTATAGAAATAATATCTATATAATTTAGAATCTAAATTAAAAGAAAGCTATTTAGTCTGGAGATAAAGAAATTCTACAAAATACTTTTCATACGTCAGAAAAAGAGTTACTTTTATCTATTAACTTAGATAAAACATCTAAAAGATCTACTTAACCTAATATTAATATACATTTAAATCCAGATAATTTTACTTCTAATACAAATATTAATAAATATAAATACTTATAATAGTAATAAAGAGAATGTTTTTACTTATTTATTAAATAAAGCTTTATATAATTTAAAATAAAGTTGTATACTGTAGTATAACTATCTGAAAAAATCCTTTCATTATAGTTATATATAGATTATATCGGAAAGAATAAGGATTTTTCTTTTCTACAGAATCTTAAAGAAATAATATCTCTTTATATAGATAATTCTCTAAGAAATTATAAGATTTAGGTTTAAGTAATACTTAAGCATATTGAGATATTTTCTAGATTTTGTTTTTAGAAATTGTATATAAATCTCCAGATAAATCCTTATATTTTAATTTCCCTAACTTATACAGGAATATAAGGTAATTTCTTAGAGATTTTAATAGCTTAAGTTACTTAACTTAATCTAGATATTATTCTGAGTAATTCCTCTAAATAGTTATATATTATTCACTGTTAAGATTCTGGAGTATTCATATATACTAACTACTAGCCTTAAAAGATAATTAACCTAAGAATCTTCCTTAACTATTTAGTTAAGTAGGTAAGAAATAGGTAAATACTAAAGAGGTTTAAATATATTATACTATGAAGTAATTAGGGAAAGTTCAAATAAAGAACATGACTTTCTATGAAATAAATGACTAAAATATAAATAAAATAAAGCTTATCTAAGTAAAATCTCTAAAACTCTATATCCAGTTAGCCTAATTAATAGAGAAAGTTTTCTTTTTAATTTTATTAAACTTATTTTATCTTCCTCTTGTTATTTGTTGTTATTCTAAATAGTAATCATGATTTTTAATTCTATATATCTGACTGGACTTTAATATTATTCCTACTACTGATACTTTATATTATAGAAATTAGCTATCTTATTAAGAATTCTATTTTCATAAAACTAATTATTAGTATTCTATTTCGTAGCTAATAATATATACTTAAGACTGTAAGTATTAGTATTAAGAATAGCTTTAGCTATATTCTATAAATGTTAAAGTAATTCAATTTATTATAGCTAGCTATTTAACTTAATGTGTACTTGGAATTAAAGATATCTTCTCCTGAACTCTAGCAGAATTATATTTACTTCTAAACATTATAACTAATATTAACTAATCTAAATATAAAATCTAGATAGAAAGATTTAATTAGATTAGTCTCCAGACATTACTACTGAATAAAACTAATTAAAACCGCTACTGCAAGGAATTTAATAAAAAGTAGAAGGCTATTTTACTATAAGTTCATATTCTTTTCTTTAATCTTAATAGTAAGAAGTTTAGATATATTAATATTAGTAGTAATAGATAAAATAATAGTTTTATAGAATAGTACGTTATAGTTAAACTAAGGATACATCTAGTAAATATATTTAGGAATTATAAGGAAGTTCTCTCGTAAATTACTGAATTTAAATGAGACTATAAATAGTAAGTAATAAATTATAGAAATAGATTAATTAGTAGTGTTAAGTTTCTTAAAGAATGTATTATAAAATGAATTCACTTATTATTAATAAATATACTTACTGGCAGTTATAGCTAATATAAATTTAATAGTAAGTATCTTAAGTATATTCTCAATGGTGGTAATTATAATAAGTTATTTATAGAAGAGTTTAGTAATATTATTTATAGCTATTTTAGCTAGAATCTAAATATTATAATATTAGGTAATTACTATTTCTATAAGGTTAAGGCTGTTTATACAGTTTACTTACTTCTTCTAAAAATTAATTATATCTTATATTTAGTAGTAATAGAAAGAAGAAAGAAGAAAGATAGTAGAAGTATAGAAGAATAATATTTATAACATAAATTAGAATATATTAATATATAATATAATTGAGAAATCAGCTTATAATGTTATAGTGGAAATGTGAATATATTAGTTTTAATTATTCTGAACCTTAGGCTAATTAATTATATTGATTCTAATAGTAGTAGTATTTATATGAATATAAATATAGCTAGATAATTAACTAAAAGCTAGAGATACTAAATTCTATAACGTTTTATATATAAACTAGTTTTCTTGATATAATTATACAGGTAAAACTAAGATTATATAAACAAATAGCTACGGAGTTTCCCTAAATATATATTAAGTAGGAACTAAATTATTAGTAAAGCCAAAAAGGTTTTACTAATAAATACTATTTAGCTTTAAATATTTTTACAAAGATTCATAATATTTTATTTACTAAGTTACTTATAGAAACTCTTAATTATATTAGGAAGTTTCTTTATAAATATTATAAAGTTTTTACTTATCAATTTATATTAGGGGAGGGGCTAATAGCTTACTCTCTATTATAACTATTAGTGGATATATTACCTCCTGAAGTATAACTTTAGCCCTCCCACCCCTACTAACTGCTACAGCTAACCTTAAGTTAATCCGAAGCTAAATCTCTTATAACTATAGCTAGTATACCCACCCTATATTAACTTTTTTAATAATAGATAACTTATAACTTCTTCTATATTAATCTTACTCTTTATATTTTTATATCCTCACGCTATATATAATTTAAATATCTTAAGAAATTCAATTACTACTAACTATAGCTACTTTATTTAAATACTTATTATAACTTTGATTTCTATAATCTTAATATCCTTTAGACTGCATTCTACCTACCCCCAAAATAAAGTTTTATACTTTTAATATAAACGTTCTCTACTATTAATATAAACTAAGTTATAATCTTTATATAAGTATAGTAGAACTTAATTTAGTCTTATTAGTAAATAATCTTAATATAATTATTATGGTTATATTGAAGGTCTCTGACTATTCTAAATCACATGCCTCTCGGGGTCTCATTTAGGTAGTTGCACCCGACAGTCGGCTCTTGCCTCATACACCCTATAGATAAGCTGGAGCTAAGGAACTATTTAAACGGAGGAAACCTCAGACGGCAAGCGCAGTTAGTTAATACGATAGCTGACAAATGCGGAAGGTACGTCACAAAAGGAAGGTACAGGCCCACATCCGTCGCAGTTACTCTTTTAAGGATCGCAATAGAGGTCACGTGACGCCAGCCGGCACCACTTAGTGCTAGGTACTAACGGTCGCCAGTTAGTAACACCTGTTGCCAGGTGGTGCCAGCTGGTGCCACGCTTGGTTTCGCAACAGGAAGGTACGTTGACCACCGGTCGCGGTTGCCCGTCGCAGGATTCGAACCTACTGCACTTGCCAAAATGGTAAGAGCCAGCCAGACGTTAAACTACTACGTTAAACGGGAAATAATCTTAATATATTAATTAAATATAGCTAATATATAAATAATATTAGTATAAATATAGATATTTTTGATATTACTATATAGTATCTAAAACCCCAGTAGTTATAGTATTATAGTACTTTAAAATATTTAGTAACTAATATAATATATTAATATTACGATATTATTTAATTAATAACTAATCTCTGAAATTATTTACTTAATATACTAAATTATAAAAAAGCTAGATAATTTTCTTCTGAATATTTAGAATATATTTATTAATATTAATACTTATAATATTACTGAGGCTTTTTAGAAGATATTAATATTCCTAGTTATGAAAATTATAATAGAATATTTAGAATCCACTACTATATTTCCCTAGTTATAAGTTACTATATAAATATAAGGAGAATGATAGTTTCATTATAAAATACTAAGAATAATTTAGATATAGAAAAGTAATAGATTATAAAATACTTAGTTTTTAGCCTTCTATTATATTCTATCTCTAAGAGGTTTATGAAGATTTTTAACTTCATAACCTTAGTGGTTACTTTTAGCTATATATATTAAACTCTAGTCTCACTAAAACTCTTACTATGTAGATTATTACTATAAGGTCTTCCTTTACTATAAGGTTAAATATTGCAACTGGAAGTATAATTATCCATACTAATAAGTAATCTTATTACTATTTAAACTACTTATAAGCCAGTATTAATATAAACACTATTACTGAATATAATATATAGTTAGAACTATATATAAGGTAAAAAGCTTAAATACTACTATGGATATAAAGCAAAAGTAACTAAATTAACTTATATTAATAAATTAGTTTCATTTTACCTCAATAAATAGTAGTTACTTAGATATATTCCTTAAATATAAAGATATAGATATTATTCCTTTTAGTAGGAGAAATATAAAATAATTTATTATATATATTATTTCTTAATTAGGTATAATAAGTTAAGTTAGGAATAAAATATTCATATAATATCTTAATAAATAGAGGGTTTCGTTTCCTATGGAAAAATGTAACGTTTTTATTAAGAATCGTAGGAAAATTAGACAAATATAGAAATTTCAGAAATACTTAGAGAAATAAATAATATAGAGAAATCTAATAAATATAAGGAAAGAGGTAGAGTTATTTCTAATAAACGTTAAAGGTAATATAAATACCTCTTATTTATTAATAGAAGCTAAATCATATTTTTTAGAGAAAGAATAATTATTTTATTATTTAGAGGGAAGATTTTAAACTTAAAGTTTCTAATTTCTCTACAGTAAGTTAGTAATCTATAGGGGATATATCTACTAATGAGATCTTTATATTTCAACTTCTAAAGACTTCCTTTTGGAAGAAACTCTTAAATATAATAATCTAATTACTTCTTCTTTCTGGAAATTTTAAATATTATATACTTATAATTTCTATTTTCTATATATAAAGTTGACTTCAAATCTTCTGAAGTTTCTTATATTATTTATTAATTAGTTTCTCTACTCTTGAAATCCAATATTATATTACTAATAGTTCCTTAATGTATTTAATGTCTTTCTTTATTTAGTCTTTGTCTTCTTTATCTTATTTTAAATTAGCTATACGTCTTAGGGTAGCTATAGTATATTTACCTACTTAAATATTATAGATACTAAATTAGTTCTTCTATTTAACAAGATATCATACTTAGGGTTTTCTTTTTTTATATAAATTACTTATTTCTTAATAATCTATTTTACCCTATAATACTAGTAATTATCTTAGTATTTCTTTTTGTAGTTATCTATTATCTTTGTAGGCTTTCTAGTATTTCTGATTTAAGAAAAAGAATTCTTACTGGATTTTACTATTAATCTAAGATAGGTAATTAATATTATCAGGTAAATATATTTAATTAGTAAGAAAATGTAGTTAATAAATCAACTTTTCTACGTTTTTAGAATTGTGTTAGAATTTATTATAAAAAAAGTAACTTTAACTGGTAGGCTACTATATAGATGATATTCTTTACCTAAGTGCAAAAATATAAATCCTTCTAGAGAGAAGGTAAATAGCTAATATTTATAATTAGATGTTCTCTTTAGAAGTATTTATATTTTTATAATTAGGAAAGAAGCTTCTTTCCAGAAAGTATTCTAAAAACCTACTGGGGTAGCTGAAGCTACTAAATTAACTAAAATGTTGAGCTTTATATTATATAGACTTTTATTAGCGTATTATCTGATCGAATTAAATAGGTTATTATTAGATCTAAACTGAAGTATAATTAAGTAATCTAATTATTAAGTATCTAGATAATTTATTATAAATATATAGATAGCTATCTTAATAATCTGGTTCTTATGTTTGAAAATCTATTAATTTATAAGTAGTAGAATATAAATAAGTAAAGCCTTATATTTATAGCTTTCTATAGCTATATCTAGAATTCTTGAAGAAATCTAGAACTATAATCTGAAATAATTATCTGAAATAATTATCTGTAAAACTTTCCAGCTTGTAAAGCTTAATATCTAAAATATAATTACTATCTAATTTTACGTTATATAAATAATATATTTGAAGATAAACAGCAAAGCTTTAGAGAGTTTATTACTAATATTTAGAAATATATTAAATAAGAGAAAACTAGAAAGTATCTAGAAAGCTTTAGCTACTATAGTATCTGGTAAACTAGTTATAATATCTATTATAATATTATAATATAATACTAGGTGGAAGAGAATTAACTGAAGCTTACTAATTAATTTATATCCATATTTAAGAAAATGCTTATATATAAAGTAGAGTTAACTATATACCTAGATATACTTAGTAAGTTGAAGAATATAATACTTGGAGGATAGATTATATTATATATAGATATTTTCTTAATCAAGGTTATTCTTATCAGAAGTTTAAATAATAATTTCTACTATAGATTTAGAAATATAGAATTGAAATCAACGAGAGAATTCTATATAATAGAAAATGTAGTTTATAATTTTAAATAGAAATCTGAGACTTTAATTTTATACTAAAGGTTAGAATTAAATTAAGGTAAACCTATATTTAACTAGATCAATAGCTCTAATACAGAACTGAAGCTTAGGTAATAACTTAATTTCAGTACTATAATCAATAATTTAGTTATTTTATATTTTATCTAGCCTCCTATTCTCTTTAGGTAGAATATTATCTATCTGTATTCAGGAAAGTATAGTAAGAATAATATTAGAGACCCTATAAATATAGTAATATTTTAATTAAATTAAAATAAATACTTAGCTACTAATATAAATTAAAAATTATTCTATTAACTATTAGTAGTAAATAGTATTATCTATATTATTACTTCCAGGGGAGATATATAGTCTATCACTATAATAAATAGAATTCTGTGGAAAAATAAGATAAAAGGTTTAGTTTTATAAACTATTTAGGTAAAATAGATAACCTTTAGTTCTATTAATTAGTATTATATTTCTATACTAAATAGAATTCTACTAATGTAAAGAATTAGCTAAATTACTTATAAGAGTATACCTAAAAGTTTAGAGAAGGGAAAAGTAAATAGTAAAAGGTAGATCTTATAAAGGGCTGAATCTAAGCTTATTTAACTGGAAGGTGGCGTAAAATAATATTTATTTAGAACTAAGAAGTAAAAGGGAAGTTTTTATAAATATATAGAAAAGTCTATATATATAATACTATATAGAGCCTACTGGGACCCTATTTAGGTGAGGAGGTTAGCTTCAGATACCTAGGTATAGCTCTAGCTGGATATCTAGATATAGTTTATAATATTACCCCCCTCCTCCCTAGCTACTACTCAGTTAGAGGCTACAGGTTACCCCCCTCCTCCCTAGCTACTACTCAGTTAGAGGCTATAGGTTAGGTTTCTATTATTATCTGTAATTAGCCTATATATCACCTTATACTACTTTAGAGCTACTATATCTATAATAATATTAATAGGCTTCTATATAGAGTTTATATACTCTTTCTATTTAATAAGAGCCTCTTATTAATATTCTTTCCCCACTTAGTATATCTTTATAGTAAGAATATTTTTAACTAACTATTCAGCCTTCCTATTATTATCTACTAATAGTAGTAGCTAGCTATTAACTATAATCTATCTAGAAAGTAGATTAGTAGCAGCCCTCTAGAGTAAATCTATATAAAACTATAGGTAAATAGACTCTAAAGTATCCAGCTTTATAATATATAGTAGGAAGATCTTTACTACTATATACTTATAGTATAGTTAAACTAGCTTTTAGCTTAACTTTAGTAAGTTATAGTTAGATATATTTAACTATATTTTATTACTAATTTAGTATTAATCTACAGGAAAGTAGGTTTTATTTACCTAAACTTCTAACTTCTACTAAGTAGCAGCTATCTCTATATAGATATATATTATTACTAACTATATTCTCTTAACTAACTGGTAGATAGTAGCTTTATTATTACTAAGTAGTTCTATATACTTCTTAGTAACTAGAATAAAGATAATATAATATTTATAATCTATAAAGAAAAATATAGTCTCTATTATACTATACTACTGATTATAGAGAGTTAACTATATAATAAGTAGTAGATTACTCTAGTTATCCTGAGATTAATATATAAATACCTTTAAAACTACTTAGATCTCCTAATTATACTATTTTGTGATCCTATTAGTCTATAGGTAGTAACTAATACTTAATAAATATATAATATCTATTAACCTATAGAATTTCTTCTAGAAGTAACTTACCTAGTTAGATCTTCTATTACTTATAATAGAGTATAGTATTTTATAAAATCTATAATAGTAACTGAGGAATTACTAAGTATATACTTCTATCTCTATTATATCTATTTCTTTTAGCATAGAGGTTTTATTTAGTTAATTAATAATAATCTAGAGATAATAATTACCTTATTGTTTTATAGAGGGTAAGTTAGTAATAAAATTTATTAATAGATTAGAGTGTAATTAGTTAGATACTAGTAGGAACTTTAGGATTTTTTTTTAGCTTACTTCTAGATATAAATATCTCTATATATATTATAGTTATATATAAATTAGTAGATACTTTATAACTATCTAGATTAGTAGAACTATTAGCTTATAATCTCTAGTATATTATTATACTTTAGGTAGCCTGTAGGGGAGAAATTATATAATTTTTATATTAGCTTAGTTTTAAGTTTATTAAGGAAACTGTCACTCTCTTTACTACCTAATATCTAAAATCTGTCTCTAAAAGTAAACTATCCTAGTATATTAATAGTATACTTAGTAATCTAGACCTTAATATAAAAGTTAGGGGGAAAGTTATATTCTCTCTATTAAATTACTGTAAATATCTATTAGTATAAGAAGTCTCTCTTAGTAGTATAGTCTTATATTTCCTATAGGTTTAGTCTTCTTTTAAAAACCTAGGTATTAATAATATTTATATATTCTATTTAGAGTTCTGTGGGAATAGTAGTATTTAGGATAATTTATATTATCTATCCCTATTACTTCTTATTATTCTACCTCTTAGGGGTATTTTATTCCCTCTAGGAGAAAGTATTAGAGGTTACTATCTAGGCGTCCAGCTAGTATTTAAGGTAAAAATTATATTAAGATAACTTCTCTATCTATTAGCTTTATTTCTCTATAAGCTATTACTTTTTTATAAAATATTTAAAGTTTTTATCATTAGTGAGGATCTTAAATTTCTTAATATTCTATAGCTTCACTCTCTATATCTATAAGTAGGCTAGTATTATAAGAAGCTTCTTATTATAAATTAGATAATTAAACTCTATAGAAGTTAGATATTAGAAGTAGAAGATTACTAAGTATCTTACTCTAATTTTACTATTTAAGGTTAATATATTTCCTAGAATATACTCTAAATAGTCTATCTCTATTATTATTAGAATATTAGGATTAAATATCTATAAGATTAGTTTTATAGTGAAAAATTATTTTAGTATAAGAAAAGTTTCTTACTATTTAAATCTCTAGTTAAAAGGAATAGACTTTTAAGTTAGGTAATTTAAGAGTTTTATAATAGTATTATATTAAGATATAAAAACCTTATAATAATTTATAAATCTAAAGAAACTATAGATATCTTTCAGTAAGTTAAGAGGAAGCTAATTAGTAATAATCTCTAATTTCTTAGAGTTATAAGAGAGATTCTTTCTAACTAATATAATACACTTAATATATTTAACTATAATAATAGAGAATTTATATTTCTTAGGATCTAATTTAAGGTTTATATTAGTAAAGTAGCTAAGTATTTAGTAGACCTTCTCTTTATACTCTTTTTGTAAATTACTAATATAAATAAAGATATTATTAATATATACTATAATAAAGTTATCTAGAAACTATTATAGGTAGTTATTAATATACTATTAAAATATAATAGGAATATTAGTAAGTCTAAAGGAATATACTATCTATTTAAAGAGATTATAATATATCTAAAAAGCTATTTTCTCCTAATCTATTTTATTAATTCTGATTTTATAGAATATAGTAATAATATTAGATTTAGTATATTAGTAGGTAGTAGTAATCTTGTGAAAGATCTCTAATATAAGGGGGAGGAAGTAATAATTCTTCTTTATAATTATATTAAGAATTCTATAATTTATATAGAAGTATATTCTTCTATCTAGCTTCCTTATGAAGAGGACTGGGGTAGTAGTAGAGAAGTTACTTACTTTAATAAATTTCTTATTAAGTAAATTCTCTAGAGTTTTCTTAAATACTAAAAGTTTCTTCTATAATATACTATAAAGGGATCTCTATAGGAGATCTAGTTTTTATTCCTTATTATTAAGGATTAATAGAATATAGTAATCTATCTCTAGTTAGCTGGGGGGTAGCTAATATACTGAATCTAAATAGAAAAGATCTGGGAATTTCTTTAAGATATTTATAGGAATATAGTCTCTTAGGTTTACTTCTATTTTTAAAACTAATATTTTCTTAATATCTACTAGATTAATAGATATAATTTAGTAGGAGTTTAGTGCCTCACTAATATATTATAAAGTATACTAATAGATAAATATAAATAAATTAGTATTAAGTAAGTAGACTGACTGGATCTCCTTAAGCTATACTAGTTTATCCTAATACTTTAGATATACTATTATACTACTTTTTCTATAGGTTATCTATTAGATTTCAGTATTATAGATAATATAATTATCCTCTATCTATAGTTACTTAAAATATAAGAGTAGCTACAGGCTCTCTATAATATAGATATAAATTTTCTATATATAGCTACTAACTTCTAAAGTTAGAATAGCTACCCCTTAGATATTACTAAGTGATAGTTTAATAATATATCTTTTTATCTATCTCTTTAACTTATTAACTAGTAGGAGGTAAAGTTTCTTTATAAGGGAGATATTAATAATAATATAGATATTATAGTTTATATTAATAAGTATATTAATAGAGTAACCTCTATTAATTCTAGCCTGAATAGTAGCTAACTATTAGTTACTTACTTATTATTTTCCCTATTATTTTTCCTATCCTATTATTTGTACTTCTGTTAGCTCTAGAGTCTAACTTCACTCTGAAGTTACTTTTTTCCTAAATTCTCACTATTACTGAATAGGGAAATACTATTTTTCTAGTTATTCTTAATATAATCTAGAGTAGCTATAGTTTTTATAATCTTTATACTAGCTTTTTTATTCTCTTATATTATATAGTTTCTATATATATAGTTTTTCTTATTATATCTAAAATATTAGTAGGTATTTTAATAGTTTTTAGAATGTTTCTTAGAGGTAGAAAAGAAGTTACTAAAGTTCTAGTATTATTATTACTTCTTAACTACTTCTATTATTATAATATTACCTTCTATATTATAAGTAGTAAGTTTCTAGTAGGGTAGCTAGTAGTAAACTAATATCCCCTTTATATACTTAAACTTCTAAATTATATTTTAAATTTTAAATAACTAGAGTTTATATTCTATAGGAAGGTTTATTATAATAAATAGTTTCTTAAAATAGGGAAGTAGAGTAGCCTCTAGTAGGGAGATCTAGACTATATTCAGCTATATATGTTCTTTAATATTAACTAGAGTTTTTTTAAATTAAAGCAGAAAGGTAGTTAGGTATTTATTTTCCTTCTATCTAAGGTTCTATAGTTAGGTAATAGTATGAGGCTAGGTATTAGAGTTTAAGTAAGTTCTATCTAGATAATTTATAAAATTATTTAAATTATAGAAGTTTTCTAGCTTTCTTACTATATAGAAGGTTTTAATTACCTACTAGGAATTAGAGTCTAAATAGAAGTAAATTAAATATCAGTATTGCTAATTACTATTAAATAAATA
The DNA here is from genome assembly GCA_001693025.2 of Colletotrichum lindemuthianum. Lineage (NCBI taxonomy): Eukaryota > Fungi > Ascomycota > Sordariomycetes > Glomerellales > Glomerellaceae > Colletotrichum > Colletotrichum lindemuthianum. Next base: position 88,653 of record MASP02000388.1, read on the forward strand.
GTAGTTAATCTTAAGCTTAGCTTTTATCTATTAAGTTTACGCTTAATATTCCTTCTATTTACCTAAAAACTTTAGAGATAGAAGAAGAAGCTTCTTTTAGTAGTTAGCTACTAGCGGAAATATAGTAGTATTATTAACCTTAAGAGCTAGTATTCTAATAGATATTATTCTAGAGGTTACTAGAATATCCTAATATAGGCTAGAGGTATCTATTATAATAACTACCTAGAGGTTACTACTTACTATAATATTTTATCTTACTAATTTATTCTTAAGTTTATTAATATTCTAATAGAGTGAGTTTAAGATATATTATAACTACTGCTGAAGTAGTTTACTTATAAGGTTACTGCCTGTAGGGATATTCTAGGGATCTCTCTATTATTTTTTATATTAGTTAGTTAGTTGCCTGTTATATAGTATTATATCCTAGAAGCTATACTTAACTAGATTATATACTTAATTAATAGGAAGCTACACTCTACCTAATATTATCTATATAGTAAATAAAACTAAGTTCTAAATATATAAAAAGCTAGACCTAAGTTTATTTAACTAGAAGGTAGTATAAAATACTATTTATTTAGAACTAAGGAGTAAAAGGGAAGCCTTCATAAGTATATAGAAAAGTCTGTATATATAATGCTATATAGAGCCTACTGAAGCTCCACCTGGACGAGGGGGTTAGCTTCAGATACCTAGGTATAGCCCTAGCTGGACATCCAGGTATAGCCTATAACAGATCTCTATAGATTATAAGAATTTAACTAGTAGGCTAACTAGTAGTAACTATAAAGAAGCTTTTATTCTATAGGAAATCTAGTAGCCTTAAGCTTCTATTAAGTATATAATTCTAACTATTTCAGCTTTATATATAGACTATAGAGTTTATATCCTTATAATTATTCTTCCCTTCAGAAACCTTAGCCCCCAAAACTGATAAATATTATAAAGTCTCTTTAAATCTATAACTTTACCGACCATTCGCTAGTAGCGTAAAATTTAAATATAAAATAATAATTAAAATAATAGTTTAAATAGCAGTTAAAATAACAAATTTAAATAATTAAGAGAATATATTAAAGCTATAGGTATATTAATCTATAATATACTTATTATTATATTAAGTTAATAGACTTTTCTATAGATATATTAATCTATAAAGTTATATTAAGTTAACTGGGCACCAATATAGCAAAAGCTATAGCGATGGGTAACTTACCAGTTACTCCACTTAATTCAACTAATTAGATAAGAGGAATTATCCTACAGATTGATCCCAATAGCATGCAGCATATATATATAAGCTATAATATAGACTAAAATATGATTAATTAGAGACCACCAGTTATAACTAAGTTATAATAACTTAATTTATTACTATATTTACCAGTTATAAACTAACACTAATTAGTAGTTTAACTACTACTGATACCTATTACTACTGCTTAACTGCAGATTAGTAAGAAATACCTGAAAAGATAAAATTATATTACCTCCCAAGAAATCCTCCAGATAGCTTCTAAGTAGAAACAGGTAACTCAAAGCTATTATAACTATATACTGCCCTAAGAACGTTATTATTATACCTATAATAAAAACAGAAGTGTAGATAAACTTATAATAATCTGTTTACTTAATATTATAGTGCGTCTATTATATAGTAAACTAACAACTAAAATTAACGTCAAATTAAGGAAGTAAAGTATTAAACTAAAGTAATAAGATTAATATAACCAAAAGGAAGGAATTTATAATAAGACTATTATTCCTCACCACCTCTCTCCAATATCTTACATATATTCAAATAATAAGAAACAGAAAATCATCTTAATAACTAAAGATATAATATACTAATCTTTCCTCTATAATAATATAAGAAAAAAGCTAATAAACCTAACTAATATATTTATATCTACAGTATATTAGCATATCTATATCTATAATATAACTTACCTAGTAGTTAGAATTCAACTAATAAAGAAGTAATAATATAGAAAAGAGATATTTATTTAATATTGTAAGAAAACCCCAGAAATAATTATAAAGATATAATTAATAATATAAATTAATATATAAATATCCCGAACTTTAAAACTAGATAATTAATATCAGCTTATAATCTTTTCCCTATATATTCTGTATATAACTATAGTAGGAAGATACCTAAGTAAGAATATTCCAATAATTAGTAAGTTTTTAACAATATTTTAAATAATATTAAAGCTAAAGATATTATAAAATTACTATCCACCACCCCTACCAGTAAATATCCTCAGAGTATTTACTAAAGAGGCTAAAGGTTTAAGATAATATAATTTAACTATCTTATAAAGAGAAAAAAGATACTAAGCTAGATAATTACCTATTAATATTATATACTTACCTAAATAATTAAGTTATTAGCAAAGCTTTTCCAGCAATACTATAAACCAAAATGTAATAAGAAAAACAAGCATTTATACAAATAGTAGAACTAGAGGAATAAGAAGAGAAGAAGAATATAAGGAATATTATAGAAAGAGAATTATTTACATTAAAGGTAAGGTAATATATCTAACTGGCTAATTGCTATAGCTTATTTTTAAATTCTCCCTTTATAGTAATAAAGTATAGATAACATTGGGGCATAAGGGTCTATAAGGTAATTAAATCTCTATTGGTAAATATTTAAATATACAGAAGGAAAGGTCTCTAGGCTACCTATGTGGCCGAGGGGCGCCCTTATGGCTGTAGCTTAGCCTGTTATATAATATAGCTTAGGTGGCTATAAGCTACCCCCTAATACTCCCCCTCAGGCTAAATCTAAAGGCTGCTAAAATATATAAAACGCTAGTAGAAATATTGAAATCGTTAAGACCGTTAGTTTTATGTGAAAACTCTAAAACCAAGAAGTTTTTCGAAAGTTAAACACTTTTAGGCTTTATAGTGTTAAAGCTATTTAGTTAGATACTAATTAATCTGGTTACCCTTAATCCCTTTAGAAACTTTCCTTAATCTAAATTATCCACTATTTTAAGTAATTTAATATAATCCTTATACTTAATAGTATTTAGAATCTTAGTAAGGTTATTAGCAGCTATATTAACGCCTTTAATAAAATATAGGATAATTATACTATTATTACCAACCTCTTGGATTATCTACTTATACTATATATTAATATTTCAGATATGAGGCTTATTTAGAGGGTTTATAATATTAGCGAGAATATTCATACTATCTATAAAAGAAATTATAAATATAGCAATCTATTGGTTCAGTAGCTACTTAATATATTATTAAATCTACTTGAGGAATTTACTAGCAGGCATAAAGTTAATAAATTCTGCCTCCATAAAGCTTAAAGTAATAATTATCTACTTTTTTAACTTCTACGTAATTAGAAAGCCTGTAAAGTAGATAATATACCCACTAGTTAATATACAAGAGGGTTAGTTATTAGCAAAAGTAGTATCCACTATAATAAAGAAGCTTAAATCCATCTGGAAATTTATTCCTCCAAAAGTAATACTATAACCAATAATACTAATAAGATATTAAAAAAGATATTCAATAGTATATTAATATATAAGAGAAAAGCTAGTATTTACCTAGCAGAGTTTACCTATAGCGTAAATAATATCCAGTTAAATACTAGTAGCTAACTAGTTAAGGTAACTAGTTTATTCTATATAAAGCTAATATAATTAATTATTATACTTATTCTTAGACTATATAATCAGTAAATTCTTATTTATAGAAAGAGGAATCTTAATAGCATAAAGTTTATAATAGCTAGATTAATATAAAATAAAGTCAATATACTTATATTAAGATAAAAAGATTTTCATATTACTATAGTAAATCTAAAATTCTAAAAACTAAATAGTAACGCTAAAATCCTTAAGGAGGTATACTATTTTAGATATCTTACAAACTTTCTTTATAATTTTAAGTGTGGAAATAGCTATAATACTATTATTAATTCATATAAGAATATAGACGTTAAGACTCTTCTTAATAAAGAGGTAAATTTTCCCCTCAACAGATATAAAGCTAACTTTCTCTATTTTCACCTTAATAAATTAAAACATCTAAAGGAAACTCTTACGGAGGCTATAGGATACCTTATGGAGTAGCTAGACCTTATCTAATTTATTAAAGTAATCTATAAATTAGAAAATATAAACTTAAAAGCTATATGGAACTGGTTCTATAAGGAAGGTAGTATTAAAATTTTATATCTTAAATAAAAAATAATAGAGTGTAATAATAGTAAAGAAAAAGTATATAATAGTGGTAGTTACTATAATAATATAAACTTCTTAAGAGAATTAGTTACCCTTCTTATAGTTACTATATACCACCTATTAAGCCTTAAATTTCATTATATTATTAGGGGTATTAATCTTAATATTAAAAATCTATATATCTGGAAGAATCTTAATGTTATAGAGTTTATTAATAAGGTAGAAGGTCTTCTTATTAACTATCTATTATATTTTAGTATTATATATAGGCTTCCAGTGGGAAAGCCAGAGAGAATTTTCCTTTACTTCCTTAATAATATAGGAAATAAAATAATCCAGGGAAAGAACATTTAATAATATTATAGCAGTAAGAGAAGTAATAGTAATAAGGATATCTAAATTAATATTAATATTAGCAGTAAGGTAAACTTTCTTCTTATAAAAATAAAAACTATAGGCTTTATAATAATAGCCGGACGGCTTTACTATAATAGTATAATAAGGTTAACCTAAAGCAGAAATAATGGAAATATCAGCTAGCTTTCTTATAAGTAGATTAATATTAAAATCTAGATAATCTAACTTTTATTATTAAATAGTATCTATAAAGTTATTATTACCTTTATTATCTGGAAGGTTAATAAATTGTTATTTAATAGTAATAGTAATAGGAATATACTTATCTGGCGGTAAAGTTATATACTCTATAATGTAAAAATTATCAGTTTATTATAATAATTAGGTTTTATCTTTCTCCTTAAATAAAAAGTTATTGATAGCAGTAGAATATCAATCTGAAACCTAGTTAGAATACTGAATCTATAAATTTAATTCGTTAAATAGAATATTATAATTAATAACATTTAGTTTAGTATAATCTCTAAGAGGATATAAAATAATCTTATTAGAACCCTCATAAAAGCAAACATTACGGCAGTAAAAAACTTTCTGTATATTAGAAATATAAATATAGTAAATATAGCTATATAAAACAATATAACTAATAAGAAAACCTTTTATAGTATATACCTTAATCTTAGCAGTATAAGGAGAATACTTACTATCCTTCTTGTAAATATAGGTAATATATTTAAGTATTTAAATATACTTAATATATAAAAGTTTATAATTTTTTACTAAATCCAACTTTCTTGCTATAATCTTATAAAAACTAAGTTTACCCTTATTAGCTTGCGGAAGAAGGTTAAGTATTTAAATAGTGGTATTAAAAGTATAATTCTAAAGTTCCTTAGGAAGGCTATTATCTATAAGTATAATATACGCTACTTTAATAATAATCCAGCCAGCCTACTTAATAACTTTATTTATAAAGGATATATATACTATAGTAAGATTTAAATAAGTATCTAAAAAGTAGAAGTCTCTTAATATCTTCTTAAGCTCAAAAGTATTGTTATATACTTATAACTTTACAGTTAAGATAGTTATATTAGTAAACATATTATTGAAGTTCTTAATAACTTTAAGTATAACCTTATAGTAGTAAGAATAAAGTAAAATAAACTAGTAATATCCACTATAGCAATTAAGAAAATAAAAGGTATACCTCTTACTTATTATTAATAATAACTTAACCTCAATAAGGTTTAGATAAATCTCTTTACTTACTTCAGTAAGTAGAAGAGAGATATTATAGCTAATAATCTCTATAGATTTAGCAAGATAGTATACCTTATAGTAAAAGAAGTTAATCTTATCTTAAGTAAATTAAATATCTATTTAGCGGCAGACCTTAATAACTTATAATAGATAAGCGTAAATAAGGCGTTAGTATATTATCTTAAGTGTAAAATAAGCTTTTATTTTGACTTTAGTAAAGCTGAAAGCTATAGTAATAGAAATAGTTACACTATTAGAAGTATTAAATATGTAGATATTACTTACCTATTGGACCTTAGTGAGGCTTTATTAAGACTGTATATTAATAAGGCTTATAATACTAAAATTATACTTAATATTACTTTTTTAAACACTACCTACACTAAGAAAGTTAGTTAGACTGAGAGAGTTATACTTTACTTCCTTAATAATCTAATTAATAATCTTAGAGGAATTTATAGAGTTCTCTACCTGAATAAAGATAGTATCTATACCTTCTGGTTAAATAGATATACTGTTAGCAGTAGTAAAAAGCTAAAGATTATTATAAATATAATATAATATAAAGAAAGTAAGGTTATTAAAAATAGAGTTAAAATAACCTGAATTAACTATAATATTAAAACTTATAATAACTTTATTATTGACTATAGTATAGCTAACTTTAAGTATTATTAATAGCTTCCAAATAGTAAGGTTAGTAATAGCTAAACCTCTAATAATATCTGTAAATTCCTTAATATAAACCAATAGGGTTAAAATAGAAGTTAATATATTAGTATAATTCTAACTATATATATACTTTACAGTATAAGCTAAAAGTTACTTATAATACTTATAATCTGCGGAAATAAGGTCTGGGTGGGTAATTTAGTTCTTTAAAGTTAAATAACCTATCTTATAGTAAGAATATTTGCGATTCTTCTTTTTGGCGAAAATATAACTTAAAATATTACCCAATATATTATTACTGCTAGTAGTTATAGTCTTTCTATATAAGATAAAATCTATTTTTTACTTTTTATCTTAAGTAAGAATATAGATAGTTTTAATAATTGTAGCTTATTTAGGCTTCTTTTTATTATTAATACAATACTTATATATATTAGGTAACTTTATCTTAAAGTAGTTAAGAAGTATAATAGCCTAGAAATAATTAGCATTCTGGTTATAGAAACTTATAATATAAATTTAAAGATACTATATACACTTTAATATATTATAAAGAATTTTATAGTCTTAAATACTTTCCTTAGTAAATTTATTAATAAGGATATTAATAGTATCTTCCGAAACCTTAGAAATATACTTCTTAAGTATCTTTATTAATATATATAAGTTCCTATTATTAGTCTACCCAGTATTGAGTAGCTTATTAATTAGAGTATTATAAGATAAAATAAGTAAGTTATATACTATATTCTAATTATTCTTCTATATTATATATATTAGAATATTAGCTGTAGACTTAGTAGTAATAAGGTTAATATATTTCTTAACTTTATTTACTTAAAGTATTATATTAATTAATATATACTAAAAAGACCAGTTAGACTTATCTTTATGTTTTGAGATAGATAATATTACTATTTGATAATATAAATAGTTAGCTATCATAAGGGTTAGAGGTTGCCGCGGAATATGCAGTTAAAAATATCATTATTTCTCAGATTATTTGAAAATTAATCGAAAAATAGAAAACAAACCGTTTAGTTTAAAAAAACATCAATCAGTTATTTAAATAGGGATGTTTTGAAAAAAAAAGAGATACTACTTTATTTATAGGTAATAAATTAATAGTAGCCTAAGCTTATAACTTATACATAATCTTAAAATATAAGGATCTATAAGATGATTAATTCTCTATTAGTAAATATTTAAATATATAGAAGGAAAGATTTCTAGGCTACCTATATAGCTGAGAGGTATCCTTATAGCTGTAACTTAACTTATTACGTAATATACCCTAGGTAGCTATAGGCTATATTCTAATATAAGAAGATAAAAGCTACTATAATGAGTAGTTTAAATTTATATAGCTAATAATATTCTTATACTATTATTTATTATTTCTATTTACTACAGATAGTATATTTATATAATAAGCTCCCTAAGTATTATAAAGCAGTATATACTATATATATAGCTAAATGCTGCTCTATAGCTATAATCTATAGAGTTAAAATACCCCTCAGATTATATATTCTATATATACTAAAATTAAGCTTTTTTACTTCCTTATATATATTTCCTATAACTATAATATCTTTATAATAATTATAAACCTAACTTTTTAATAATTCTATCTTCCCTCTATACTACTAATTAAACTATATAATACTATCTATATAAAATACCTCTTATAATATAAAATATAGCCTTTAAGAAGCCTTTTTATTAACTTTCTTAAAGAACTTTATATTATCTCTCCTCCTCTTAAAATATTCTTACTTTACTTTCTCTCCTGAGAAGTAGTATTCTTATATTATTTTCCCTCCTCTTAAGGTATCCTTATCTTATTTTCTTTTAAGATATTTTTACTTTACTTTCTTTCCTTAGGGATAATATTCTTATACTATCTTCCCTCCTCTTAAAATATCCTTACCTTATCTCCTCTTAAGGTATTCTTACTTTATTTTCTCTCCTTAGGAGGTAATATTCTTATATTATCTCTCTTCTCTAAAAAATAATAGTAAATACCTTCTATTAAGATACTTTATACTAAATCTTCTACTTACTCTTTCTTTCTTTATTTTACTTTACTTTCTATCTTTTTAAAACCTTTTTTTTAAGGTTTTTCCTAAACTATATGTAAATTTATATATAATCTGGGGGAGTAAAGAAAACTCTAGCTTTAGCTAGAGCCTCTAGTTCCAAACTAAAATATAAAGTAAAGTTAATATCTAATATACTAAATACTAAAATATAGAGGGTATTTCTATACTCTAGAAAAATACTTCGATACTTACTATTTTAATATCTTTATATAAGTAGCTATACTATATAATATCTTTATATTTATAAATAAACCTTCACTCTACTAAGGGAATTCATAAAGAAATTACCTAGAAATACTATCTATAGTATAATATTCAAAGAAACTCTAAAGAAAACCTAATCTTATATTATCTAAAATAGTATAGCTACTTTATATTAAGAATATAGCTAAATATAGTAGAGATATTAATCTTAATCTATAACTTTAGAGGTAACTATTTATATAGCTACTCCACATTATAGTTATCTAAAGCTAGAAGGTTACTTTAAATAAATATTAGAAATATTTATAAGAGGTAAAAATACTATATTTACTTTATAGGCCCTAGGGAAACTTAGAAATAAGTATATTATATTACTTTAAATAGATATGGAAGATATTCAGAAGAAGTAACATTATACCTTATATTATATAGAATATAAGATAGTTATTTACAAATAGTATAGCCACTTAAAATTATCAATTTTAGCTATAAGTCTCTTAGCTATAAGCCTTAAAAACTTAAATAATATTTACCCTATATAGTTACTTAGGGAGTATTAATATTCTATAATAGTAATTCAGATATTTCTTTTATATTTAGAAATCTAAATAAAACCACTAAGAATAACCTTATTCAGACGTAAGATAATATCTTACGCCTGGGAGAGTATGTCGCGAAGTAGTATACGCTATATATATAGCTAAATGCCGCTCTATAGCTATAATCTATAAGGTTACAATACCCCTCAGATCACGCATCCCACACATACTAAAATCAAGCCTTTTTGCTTCCTCATATACACTTCCTACAGCCGTAATACCTTCATAACACTAAGCTAAATTAATAATAACCCTAATAATATTACTATCTAATAATAACCTACTTATATCTCTAAAGTAAGCCTCCATAAGGTTACAAGTAAAATATGCTAATTTATTACTAACATTATTAGCAAGAAATAATATCTAGCAAATTAATATAAATCTTAAATAGAAAGATATTTATTAGAATTTCACTTAAAGAAAATCTTTACCTAATAGTTATAATTTATCTAATAAGTATATATACCTCTAAAGCTGCAGCTTTTAGAGAAACGCCCGTAATTTGAATATAGTAAAGCTATACTAACTAAAGATATTCTTCCAACCTAATTCCCCAAATATATCTTCCTCCCTAAAGTCTATTAATAGCCCTTATAAAAATAAAACTAATAATAATATCCCCTTAGCTAATATTAACGTCAATAAGTATAAGAAGATATTTAGAAATATAGAAGTAAAGATACCAGTAGGAATATACTAAAACATCATATCTTAATAATAGAGTAGAAATATTAAACCTCAAACTAATATTAATAACACCTAACTTAATAATATCTTTATTTACTACTATATATTTTCATAGAAGAAACAAGATATCTACTTTAATAAAATATAGAAATCTTCTTATAATAACTTTAAAGGATAAAATATAGGCTATTTTAGTAATATAGAGAAAGTAGCAGTATAAGCTTTTAAAAACTACCTTATAGAAAAAGGTATATACTTTCCCACAAATAAGAGGATAATAAAAAAGAAGCTAGTAGAAATTCTTAATAAGGAGACGCTAATAAGATAGATAGTGGAAAATATTAAATAAAGTTAATAAGAATATTTAGCCTTTAGGTAAAATATTATAAAGAATCCTAACTGTATTAATAATCTCCTAAAGGTAGGAGGGTTAATTTATATTAAATAATAAGCCTCTATAATGAAACTGAATAATAAAGATAATTACTTTATAGTTAATATTAATAATATTAATAATAAGAGTAATAATAATATTAAGCCTATAACTAAGGAAGCTGGATATTTATATAAATATTAACTTACTAAATACTAAGAGGATAATAAGTAATATCAGTAAGAAGGAAAAATACCTAAAGCTAACGAAACCCCCAAGACTTTATATCTACCTTAGAGTAAAATATTAATTAATCTTAAAATACTATATTCTATTTAACTAACTTTATAGAAAAATCAAATTATTATTTAGTAACGTATATAAAATAAATAATAAATACACTAGAGAGAAATATAATATTTTTAAGAATAAAATATAGATATTTATTACTAAATATATTAGCTATAGTATTAGCTGAAATATAGTAAAAAGAATATTTAATATTATACTCGCAGGATAAGTATATTTATACTATAAGATATTAATTTTACTAATTTAAGATAGCTTCTTAATTATCCAGATAGTCATAATAGTTAGAGATAAGTTTGAAATATCTATAGTCTACTTTAACTACTATAGAAAGTGGAAGAATATAAACCTTAAGAGTTTTACTGAAAATTACAGACACACTAATATAATGAAGGTATTTAGGGTAATAATAACGTAAATTAAGCTTCTTTAATATATCTATCTGAATCTATAAGATCCACAGAAGAAGATTAACAGAAAAGAATATAATTATATATTAAGTATATAATACTATTAATATACTTTATAATATTATTAACAAAGCTAAGCTAACTGTTAACAAACTATATAAACAGATAATAAAGATATTTAAAAGCTAAAAATAAAATAAAAAATAAAAAAGCATTTATATTCCAAACTATAAATTATCTTGCGAATTATATATATAATAGCTAAGGCTAAAATTAATAATTTAACTACCTATGACTAACCTATCTATAATATATATAAAATTACAATACTAACGCCACCTCAGAGTTACCCCGCAAGAAGATGTAAGGGGGGAATATATAAAATAAATGCTGGATATACTTAAAGCCAGTAAATAAATACTGGTTAATAAAGTATTTCCCAGAGGAACGTAAGGTAGCTACCCCACAGTTTAAGAAGGTATTTATTGTTAATATAGCGGCAGTAGAGAAGATTGCAATATACCTTAATAACATAAACACCACGAAGAAAATAAAAGATAATATATCTAATCATATAGATGGAATATTAAAGGATAACTTTATAGCTATCCACCTTACTATAGCAGATAGTAAGAAGAAAACTATTTATTCTATAAGATTTACAGAAATCCTTCAGAATTACACCTTTTGTTATTTAATAACTATAAATAAATTAAACATCTTTCTAATCTTACGGTACTTTGAAATTATTTTTAAAAGTATCCTTCCGGACACTAAAGTAAGTAAACCCTCTATTAAAGATGTATAATAACTTAAAGCCCTCCAGAGAATTCTTCCTAATATCTCTCTAGATAAAATAGCCTTAAAGATAAATATCAGATTTAGAGATAAATAAGACTTTACAAATCTTAATATAATAAGAATACCTATATTCTTTAGAGATATTAAGTTTAATATTATACCTATAGCTATACTATTTCTGCTAAACCTTCCCAATATAAGTTACCCTCAAATTTACCTTAATAACCTTAATAATACAATTAAGTAAGGAGGAATATTACTACCTATAGAAAGATATAATAGATATTTATAGTTTTCTATATAGAATAATTCCTATAGTAAGGCTATTAAATTTCTTATAAATATAGAAATATAATAACTTTATAAAATATTTAGCTACCTTAGTATCTATAAGTTAAATAATATACTTAAGAAAGTAGGTAAAACTGTAATAACTAAATAAATTAAGGTAATTATAAAGAATTACTACTAATGCCAGATAAATAGTAAAATACTATACTAGTTTAAATTCAGTCTTAAAAATAAGTATTTAGTTACTTTTACTCTATACCTATAGTGGTATCTAAGCTCTTCACCCTATATATAGTTCTAACTGTAAAATTTACCTAGTAATAGTATTTATACTAATGCTAGCTTATAACTGGTTTAAATAGTAATAAAATTACCTATTATTATAGATAATTATACCCCCGGTTGTGATATTTAACCCTATAGTGGAGGAAGACCTTATAGTAATAATTAGCGAGAGCCTCAGTGAGGCTAGACCTTAATATATATAGCTGAAAGTAACTACTAAGGTTAAAAAATTAAGAATCTTTATAAACCTCTTAAAGATAGGATAAAATAAAAAACCTACGAAAGTTAAGCGTTCTATAATTTATTATTCTTCTATATCCTTTATAATAGAACTAGAATTTCCCTTAAATTGATATAGCTATTTATAACTAGGAGAATATAATAGTAGATATTAAATATTCTATTATAACTCCTATAACTGGAGGTATTAATATCTCCTAATAGACTTAAGTAATATTATAAGTACTAATATTAAAAGGCAGACTCTAGATATTTAGAAATAAATTATCTAAATATCCTATAATCTACTATATAAAGCTAATAATTTCGGAGACTAATTATTAATTAGATAGTATCCTAATATTAATATACTATATTAGTCAGGAGATACCTTAAAATATAATAATATTATAATTACTGGAGTTTTAGCTACTATATAGCTATATTAAAGATATTTATATTTATACTAATATTATTTATATATTAACTATACTTAATTAATATATTAAGATCGTTTACTAATAAGAGTAAGCTGAATCACTCTATACTTATATAGAGATTATAAGTTAGCTTATATTAGTAGTAGAGAATTTTTATATTAGTAGTGGAGAACCTTTATATTAGAAGCATAAAGTTTTATCTAGAGGGTAAGGATATTAAGGTTACAGATATTAAGGTTATAATAAGTGTTTAAATAGAGTAGCTATAGTTAGTAGTAATTAAATCTCTCGAGATATTTAAATTATATATAGATAGTGTGAGAGTGTGAGGGTGTGAGAGTATAAGGTTAATATAGAAGGAGTTATTAGTTATTTATTATTAAAAAGGTTAATATAGGGTGGGTATGCTAGCTACTGTAGCTATAAGGAGTTTAGGCCTGGATTAACTTAGGGCTAGCTGCAGTAGTTAGCAGAGGGGTGGGAGGGCTAAAGTTATACTTTAGGGGGTAATATATCTACTAATAGTTATAATAGAGAGCAAGCTATTAGCCCCTCCTTAAAGATAACTATAAGTTTAATATAGAAATTATTATTAATATTATATATTTTAATAGTAATAAGCTTATACTATATACTATTAACATTTCTATAATATTTATATCTATAATATTTATAAAAAGTATCTCTATAGAGAATATATAGTATATACTAAAACCATATTAAATTAATATATACCAGAGTTTCCTAAATAGAATTATTACTAATATAAAATATAACTTTACAGCTGAAAGCTTAAAGAAAGAAGCTAATAGTATAGATAATAAGGTTAAAATTATATTAGTTAAAGTTTATAATAGTATTAGCAAAATAGAATATTACTATACCCCCCTATAGAGGGTATATAATATTATTTAAAATAAGATATTAGAGATTAATAGAGAGAAGATACTATAAAGTATAGTTAAGATAGTTAATAATATAAGTAACCTAAATAGCCTTATGCTAATTTTACTGCTTTTTAAAGTATATCTATACCTGAATCCAATATTACTACTTTTTCCAGATATTATAAAATATATAGTAGCTATCTAAAAGATAATAAAAGAAATATATAAGATTTATACTTAAAGGTAAGTTTCTAATACTCTAAATATATATAATAATTCTTCTACTATTTTAGTTTACCACTTACTATTATAATTAGAGATATATATCTATTATAAATATTGAGAATAAATAGAATCTTTTAGACTTATTTTAATTAACAGTAGGATATATATTATAGAGATAAATAGCAAACCTAAATTCTTTAAATTAATAATAGTTAAACTATATTATTAACTATATACTAAAAAAGATAGAAAACTAAATACTATATAATAGTAAGCCGCTAGATAAATATCCGGAAGAGGAAATATTAATAGTAATATCAAATAGGGAGAAGCTCAAATAATAAGGGTAACTATATAAAAATATAATTTTTATTATAGAGGCTAACCTTATATATAATATTTACTATAATATCTACTTAATAATAAAGAAGGTAGAGATATTAACTAAAACTATTAACCTTCACTAATATAGCCTTATTTAAATACCAGGAGAATCTTTTAAGATATTGTATACTATAGAGTGGGAAACCCTACTGGCTAAAAGTATATTCCACCTTAAAACACTTTCACACTCAAAAATATAATAGCATAAGGATCTTCAGCCTCCACTTTATCAATAAGGTTAAAGGTATAAATAATATACTACATAAAGAATCACAGTTAGTTATTAAAAACTTTAATAATTAGGGAACAACTAATATTCTTCCACAGTCGCCAATAATTTAATAAATTAGCTACTATCTAATATTAGTATTATTAATAATACTTAAAGAGGTAACTTCTACAGAAATCTACCTCCAAAATATTACGTAAGTATATATATAAGCGGAAATAATACTAAATTACCTTATACTGGTAAAGCTACCTATAAGCTTACGTAGCTTATATCTAGAGAATATTATTATTATTATAGTCTAACTATTATATAGCCTTATAAAGTTAGAAACCTATTAGTAGATAATATACTCTAGTTACTATAAGAATTAACTATAAATAGAAACCTTATTATATAACTTATATCTTATAATCTCCAAACTTAATAACCTATACTTTAGCATTATAAATATATAAATAGATAATATTCTTAAACTTTATTTACCTAAATTTAATAATAAAGAAGAGAAGAAACTCCAGGAAGTAGAATTTTCAGCTAAACTAAAGTTAATACTTATATAATATTAACTCCTTATATTTAACAGAAATGTAATTACCCTAAAGAATAACGGCAATATTATCCTTACCTAAAAAAAGTAAGGTAAAAGGATTAAACTTATTAACTATATATCTAAAACCGTAAAGTTATTATATATTAAATAATAAATATAAGGGGTATATGTAGCCTCTATATACTAACTGGAGGTATATTTTAACCTCTCTATTATAGCTTAATATTAAAATCTACTACTAAAGAATATTAAGATACTTAATAAACACCTAATATAGTCAATAAATAACCCTAAAAGAAGCTTAATATTTATTTCCACAAATATCAAGATAATGAAGTTATATATCTTTATTAATAGATTCTTTACTAATAATAGTAATATAATATTCCAGCTTGAATTTATTATTATTCTAGAAATAAAAGATATTAGTAAGAATAATAATATCTTTAAACTTAGAGGTAATATTATTTATTTTTCATTTACTAAATTAAAGCAAGTTATATATAATACATTAGCATTTAAGATCTATAGTATAACCACGGAAGTTAATATAAAATATATAATATCTACTACCCTTAGGTAAGTAATTAAATACCTTAAGATACTAATAATATTAATAATAATTTATACTAACTTTTATTTTCTTTATAAATACCTTATTAAACTAAATAGAACAAAACAAAGTAACTTATAATGAATATTATAATACTATAATAATTATATAAAAGAAGAAAGATTTTTAAGATCTAATAAATTAATAATAATAAGGATAACCTTACAGATAGTATAATTAAGATATCTAATAACTAAACCCTCAAAGTATTTGTTACTATAAATAAAGTAATTATAAGGATAAAAGGATAGATTATAAAGGCTATAAAAGGTAATAAGAGGAGAATATAAGGATAAAGAGAATAAATAGAGAATATTACCACTAGAAGGCCTTAAGGTATCTAAGTGATAATAATTAAAAGATATATTTTAATAAGTAAACGCTACTTACAGCATTTACGTAGTTCTTAATATACCCAAAAAAGATATATATAACTAATAGCTGGTTTTTATATTTTTCACCTTTTTGCGTTTTACACCATTTCTACATTTTATACTATTCTTATATTTTACGCTATTTTTGCATTTTATACTATTTTTACGTTTTACGTTATTTTTACGTTTTACGCTATTTTACGCTTTTGCCACAAAAGAAAGTACTGCTGGTATTAGGTTAACTAGGCACCAATATAGTAAAAGCTATAGTGGTGGGTAACTTACCAGTTACCCTACTTAATTTAACTAATTAGATAAGAGGAATTATCCTACAGATTAATTCTAACGGCGCGTGACGTATATATATACGCTATAACGTAAACTAAGATATAAATAATTAGAAACCACTAGTTACAACTAAGTTACGATAACTCAATCGATTACTACGTTTACCAGTTGTAAACCAATAGGTTAATAATCTCTTAGTGAGGCCTCTCTATAGATATATTAATCTATAAGGCTTTAGTATATTAACTAGATACTTTTAGATTAATACCAGAATATCTAACTTCTTCTCTCTAAGGTGTCCTGCAGTAGATTGGATATATAAGGTTACCTGTAGCTAATTAGGCTACTAAAGTATAAGTAGGTATTTACCAGTTATTTTACTTCCTTAAAGAAGTTACTACTATTATATACTGGTAGTCTTCTAGCCTCAGGCTTAATATAGCCTTAAGGTTCTTTTAGTAAGCTTTCAGTAGTAAGGTAATTATAATAGATTCTTGTAAAATAGCTAGATTTCTAGTAGAATATATAAAACTTATTTTAATAATAAATAGTTAATAAATAGTCTAACTTACTATAAACCTTACATATTTAGTTCTTAAGATAAAGTTCTTTTAATATTTAGCCTTTAGTAATATTATAGCTAGTGGTCTTATAATTAGTAGTAATTCTTTTAAAAGTATTACTAGAGGCTTCCTTATAAAGTTCATAATATCTTCTAGGGATACTTAGCTACTAAAGCTATAGCTTTCAGTAGCTAGTTATTAAACTACTAATACTATAGATATCTCTATATTCTAACCTTAAGGTAATAAAAGAAGGTAAATATATAGACTTTTAAGGCCTCAATAGTGATACCTAAAGTATAGTAAATTACTAACTATTTAGCATAAAGCTTTAATAGAAACTAGTTTTAATATTAAAGCATATAAAGTATACTGTATAGATATAGCTTTTATAATATAGGGTTAATTAATAATAAGTAAGTAAATACCATACAGTCAACCTATAAAATATTTAGTAAAATATAATAGTAGTTACACCACTAGGTCTATAAACTATATACTAGTTTAGTTATAACCTACTGAAATTTCTATATCTCTAAAATACCTAGTTATAATATATAGCTATTTTGAATTACTATTAGCTAATTCTTAATTTCATATAGGGTAGTATCCTTATTAAGGAGGCCATAGGGGTAGCTAAGAAGTCTTGAGTAGTTTTAGTACTTATAGGTTACTAAAGAGGCTATTAATTCGCCCAAAGCTTACTAATAGTATATATACTATTAGATATTCAGTTTATTATAGTCTCTATAAGTAAAGATTATTATTTAAGAAGATATATAAATACTATAATAGTTATTATTACTATATTACTAGCAGCTATAGTACTTAAGTTACTAGTAGCTATATTACTTACTTCACCTACCTATATTAGTTTAGCTATAGAGGTTACGATATATTTACCAGCTAAAGCTATATTTTCAAAAGTCAAATTTTCAGAGGCTATAGATATTTATAATACTAATACCAAGTATTCGGCAACTAATTATTATAAAGCTATTACTGAAACATCAATCTTACCTTCTTGGAAAGATAGAAGTTAAAACATTATAAAGATATAGCTAAAAGTCTAGGTAAGAAAATGATAAATAGTAAAAGGTAGATCTCTATACATTATAAGATTTTAGCTTAGTAGACTAACTGGTGGTAGCTATAAGATAGCTTTTATTCTATAGGAGGCCTAGTAGCATCAGGTCTCTATCAATAATATAATTCTAGCTATTCCCTCTTTCTATATATACTATAGGATCCCTATTCTTATATTACTATAGAGGAAATTGATTTACTTAGAATTCAGTTTTGTTCCTAATTTTTAATAAAGAAAAATACTACCCCTAAGATAAACATATATAATATATAAATTTATAGAAATAAAATATACTTTAGATTGTAGTAAATAAGGAAGATACTTTAGTAAAAAGTTAAGTAAATATTCTGAAAACTAGTAAGTTTCTTAGTAGTTAGAAGTATTATTTCAGCTAAATGGTTGTTTTTATATAGTATCTACTACTATACTCTAGACTCTAACTAAAGCTAATAGTATTATACTATAATTCTATAGTAAATTAATCCTAAAACAATACTAAGAAATAAGAAATTATATATAATCTGTAGCTTTAATTTACTATTTGAATACTATCAAAATATGAGAAAAGAACTATACTATATAGACTCCAAATATATTACTTAATATTGGATAGCTTAACGGTAGCTACCTAGAATCTAAGAAGTTTTACTGAAGGAAATTCAATAAGATATTTATTTTCTAATAACTTAAGATTATAGTTATTAAATAGCTTAAATATAAGTTAAAGATATTTATAGTATTCCTTCTCTATAGTAAAGCTAACTACTATATTATTAATAAATTCCCAGATAAAATATTTATATAGTTAGGGAGTTATATTTATAAAATACTAAGTATATATAGAAGAATTACAGAAGATTATTGAGGCTACTGTGTGTTTTTCCTACCTGCAGTAAGTAATAATAATTATGTTCTTCTAATATGTTTTAATAATAAATATTTAGTAAAAATACTACCTAATATTAATAGTTATAATAAACTTTATATCTTAAAGTTTTCAAATTACCTTAAATTAGAGGACTATCAGGTATATATTTAGTATAGTAGTCTTACTAATAATATAAGGGTCAATTACTACTCTATTTTTCTATTAATTATTAACTTTTTACTAAACTATTAATATAGAAACTTTAAAGAAAGTATGGAACTTAATCTACTTAAACTACTTTTATAAATATATACTATCTAGCTTCTTATTTAGAAACTTCTTATTATAGATTAATTCTGGTAGTTATATATGCACATACAGCTATGTGATTAGCTATCCTATTACTATAAATTCTGTAAACGGCAGTTACGCGTGGCGCTTTCTTTTCTATATATCTTTATTTATTTCAAATAAACTATATTTTTACTATTACGAATCAGTAAAGGTAAGTCTAGTTTCTTAAATAAGTAATACTAACTACCCACTACTGCTTTTTTATAGTAATTAGTAGTGTAAGTAATATTATCTATTATAAGTAATAAGGCTGTAGCTAAACTACCTGTTAATAATAAAGTTACTACAGTTATATCTATAATCTATTATAAAGTTATGGTTAAATTATATTATCTTTATTAAATATATTAGAAAGTAAAAGTTACTTTAATATTAAGGAGAGTTATAACTACCTTATATATAATATTTATAGAATTCTCTACTATTAGTTTAGAAAAGTAGAATATTATTACTTTTTTTCTTTTCTTAATTCCCTCTTATTAATAGTATTATTCTAATTTCATTATTATGTAGACTAATAAGATAAGTTAGATTAGTATATAGACTTTAGCGTAAAAGCCGGGTAATTAATAAACTTTAGCTTAAAGGTGGGGTAATTACGATAATGTCGTTATATATTAACTATAGTAACCGTTACGGTAATTAATATTAAAAATAACGTATTTAAGCGTCAGAGTTTATACTATTTAAGCTTCAGATATTTATAGTGTCTCTATAGGCTTCGTCCTACTTAAAACTAGTTAAAATAGAGTCTCACGTAATATTTATAGTTATATTTAGTTATATACAATACATACTAGATTTTACCTCTTAATTATATATAATAATTAAGAGTCTTATAATACTGAAAAGCTACTAGACTAAAAGTATATATTATAATAGTTTTATATATCTTAAATACTAAAATATCTACTAAAAATATCCTTATATTAATATTTAAGGAAGATAATCAGTAAATTACTTAGTATAATTTCTTTAAGGTGGAGGCTAAATTTTTTGTTCTATAGAACTACTTTAATTTTAAATTAGATATTTAAAAAACCTTCTTTTAGTAGCCTCTTAAAAGCTTCTTATATATAACTTTCCTAAAGTAAAAGAAAATAAGATATCTGCTGTAATATCTAAAACTAATACTCTAGAGATTTTAACTATATTTAATACTCTTAAAAGATTTACCTCTATAAAGTTAATTTACCCTAAGGAGATTTAATTTTTACCTAAAATTTCTAACTATATTTATATTTAGAATATTATAGAATTTATAGAAAAAAGCCTAAAGATTTATATAGTTTTCTATAATATCTATAATATTTAATTACTTTTACTTTATATCCGTAGTAATACTTAAGCTCTTCACTCTATATATAGTTCTAACTGTAAAATTTACCTAGTAATAGTATTTATGCTAATACTAGCTTATAACTAGTTTAAATAGTAATAAAATTACCTATTATTATGGATAATTATACTTCTAGTTATAATATTTAACCTTATAGTGGAGGAAGACTTTATAGTAATAATCTGTATAGCAAAAACCTTAGTGAGGTTAGAGCTTAATATATATAGCTGAAAGTAACTACTAAGATTATAAGGTTAAGAATCTTTATAAACCTCTTAAAGATAGAATAAAATAGAAAGTTAAGAGCTAAGCGTTCTATAATCTATTACTCTTCTATATTCTTTATAATAAAACTAAAATTCCCCTTAAATCTATATAGCTACTTATAACTAGAGGTATATAATAATAGGAACTATATATTCTATTATAACCTCTTTAACTAGAGATATTAATATCTCCTAAAAAGCCTAAGTAATATTATAAGTATTAATATTAATAGATAGACTCTAGAATTCAGAAGAAAATCGTCTAACTATTCTATAATATACTATATTAAGCTAATAATTTCAGAGATCAGTTATTAATTAGATAGTATCTTAATATTAATATACTATATTAATTACTAGATACTTTAGAGTATTATAATATTATAATTAATAAGGTTTTAGATACTATATAACTATACTAAATATATTTATATCTATACTATTATAATTTATATATTAGCTATATTTAATTAAAATATTAAGATTATTTACTAATAAAAACAGATTAAGTCCCACTATACTTATATAGAGACTATAAGTTAGCTTATATTAGTAGCGGAAAGCTTTTATTTTAATAGTAGAAAACTTTTATATTAGGAGTATGAAGTTTTATCTAGAAGGTCTGGAGGATATTAAAATTACAGATATTAAGATTATAAAAAGTATTCAAATAGAGTAGCTATAGTTAGTAGTAATTAAATCTCTAAAGATATTTAAATTATATATAGCGTGAGGATATAAGGATATAAGAGCGTGAAGTTAATATAGAAGGTGTTATTAGTTATTTATTATCGAAAAGGTTAACGTGGGGTAAG
This sequence comes from Colletotrichum lindemuthianum, assembly GCA_001693025.2. Classification (NCBI taxonomy): domain Eukaryota; kingdom Fungi; phylum Ascomycota; class Sordariomycetes; order Glomerellales; family Glomerellaceae; genus Colletotrichum; species Colletotrichum lindemuthianum. Next base: position 110,748 of record MASP02000388.1, read on the forward strand.
TATACTAGCTACTATAGTTACAAGAGGTTTAGCTTCAGATTAACTTAAGACTAGCTATAGTAGTTAGTAGAGAAGTAAGAAGACTGAAGTTATACTTCAGGAGGTAATATATCCACTAATAGTCGCAATAGAAAGCAAGCTATTAGCCCCTCCCTAATCTCTATAATATAAAAATTTAAGAGTATAAATATAAGTAGTTAAACTAAATCTATATATTATTATAAATTCTTAAGTATATTAGTAATATACTTAAATACTAGTATTATAGCTTAGAGAAATATCTTACTATATAATTAATAAACCTCTATAATTACTTTAGTATTATAAATAACTTCTATCTCTAGTAAGTAGCTACTATATACTATAATATACTTTAGTTTCCTAAGATTAAATATCTTACTATAAAAGTAGTAATTAAAATATAATTTTAAAAATAGTAAGATACTATATATAAAACTTAAATAGTTAGCTATATTTCCTTTATTATAGAGGCACTTTAGATTAATAATCTTATACTTTTACTAACTTACTTACTAATTAAATTATATACCTAAGACTATATACTTATAATCTATAGTTAATTAAATATAATACTATCAAATAAAGTTATTTCAGCTATTATAAAGATTATATAATAGCTTCCTGAAGTTCTCTATTAAGGTAAAATTAGCTATAAAGTACTTAATATTACCTTAGAGACTATAAATAGTAACTTAAATTTTTAAGGTGGTAAGAGATACTTTAATAACTTAAATAGATTTCTATATTCTCTTAAGTATAGTAAAAACTATCTACTTTTATACTATTATTATATATACCTATTACTTATATATAGAAATTAGGTATTTAATACTATAATTAAGAAGAAAATTAAATAATAAATAACTTTAGATTTAAACCTTTTAAAAAGAATTTAAAATCTTAGATAATAGTAACTATATAGCCAGAATTCTAACTGAAGTAGCTATAATATTATATAGTAAGTTTACTATATAGAGGAATCTTAATAGTATTTTCTCTAAGATTCATTTATATCTAATTCAGACACCTTAGTTTATATTTTTTAAGATATTAAATATTTTATAATTCTCTAAGAAGCTTCCTTTAGAGATTATATTTAATATAATATTAAGCTAGTATTTATTAAAGACTATAGAGATACTAAGATTAATATTATAATTTTAGAAGGTAAGAAGGCTAAATTATATCTTTATAATATTACTTTATATATCTCTCTAACTATAAACTTTATTTTCTTTTAGTAGTTATAAAAGTAAGATTACTAGTGGAATATTAAGCTAAATTACCTCTCTTAATTATAGAGAAGTAATTACTTAGAGATTATAGCTATTAATATTTAATATAGCTAATACGTTCTTAAATACTATATACCTACAGAAAGTGAAATATTTTAGTAGTATAGTTAGTATAATATAAATATTCTTCTAAATATTATTACTACTAGAGATATATTATAGAGACTATTTAAAGATTTCTAAAAGGTAATAAATAACTTTAGTATTAGTAGCTAGAATATTCTGGAAGAAAACCTCTTAACTATCTTATCTCAGCTATATATAATATTTATATTACTAATAGTTACTTAAGACATAATAAGTATCAGTTTATTTAGGCAATATATAAAGCTTATAGTATTAATAAGGTAAAATAGATTATTTGCCGCGTGGAGCGTAAAAGTATCTTATATACTACTTCTAAAGAGTATATTATATTTAACTTTCACTCTTATTACTAGAACTATAATAGCTATATCTTTTTTTAATATTGATAGATAGAGCTACTAATTACTTATAGAATTTTTATCTTATAGACTATATTAAAGCTATTATAACTGCAGCCTTTAATAACTTTATCTTACTTCTTAAGTACAGTATAATATTAATATTAGAGTTTTTAAGTATAATAATAAAGTTTCTAGATATAAAAGACTAAAAGCTACTTTAATTACTTAAGGTATTTACCTTAAGCTATCTATATTATATATATAAAGCTAAAATAGAGGTATAAAGTATATTAAAGCTATTATTAAAGCTTACGTAAAGGCTATAAGGTAAGGAAGTAAATTACCTTATAATTTCTAGTCTGAAACCTTATAAGTAGCAGTATTTCTTTATAACTTTATACTAATAAGCTTTTTAGGTTAGTAAATATTATACTGAAGACTTTATAAAGTTACTTAAAAAGATAATATTATAAAGCTAAACTTAACCTACTTTTATATATATAGCTGCAAATATTTTATTCTTACTATAGATATAAAACTTGAATATAATTACCTTACTTACCTTAAGGAATATACTTTTATTAGCTTTTTAATTAACTACACTTTAACTAACCAGTTTTAAATATAGAGTTCTTTATAAAATAAGGTTATTATAACTTATAATATCTCCTTTAATAAGAGAATATGTTTAATAGAAATTTAACCTTTCTAAGAGATGATTTTCAGCGGTTTGACCTTAATAAGGTTTCTTATTAACTGCAAGAATAATTAGCTATAATAAAGCTATATAAAGCTAACTTAAATACTTACTTAAACTTAAGTAAAAAGCCTAATAAGGTAATTTACACTAAAGATACGGAAGGTAGCTGTAAAAGCTTAAGATTTTATATTTATACTATAGTTAGCTCTAAATTCTATAAGATTCTATATAAAACTATAAAGTTTATATTATTAATTCCTCCAGAGTTTCCTGCTATATTCTTCTATAATTTTATTTATATAAATAAGACTATAGGGAAGTAAGAAGATCAGACGCCTCTAGAGAGGGTTAAATATAAAAGATAAATAAAATATTATATTAAAGTAGCTGGAAAATCTTTATTTAAAGTTACCTTTTTAGCTAATATCCTTTAGTTATTTTAAGATACTTTTAGATACTTCCACCTGTAGCTATAAAATTATATAAGTTATTAGCTAGAGGGAATTCCTAAGATTTAAATTTTAAGAAACCTCTAAAAGATTATTATAAATTTGAAAGATAAGCTTCAGCTGTAAGGTAAATTAAATATTAGAAAATACTTAGAATATAGGAAAATAGAGACTTCTATTTTAGAAGTTTCATAATAGGAACTATTATTATTATCTATATTTCACTTGGTAGTATTTACTTATCTATACATTAAGGTTATAGTAGCAGCTGAAAATGTTTATCTTAGAAGTTATATCAAATTATACTTCTGAAGTAAGATTTATAAAACTTTCGCAAGAAACTTAAAGATTCTAAATTACCACTAGGTTTATATTTATAAGCTTAATAAATATAGACGCCTCCTTAAAATTAAAGTTTAGCTTATTATTTATAGAAACTAAGAGCTATAAAATAACTATAAGATTTATATAGCCACTTTAGTGAGTATATTCTTTTACATTCTTATAGTAATTATAAACTATTTTCATTTTAAGTTACTTTAGTATAATATAGTTAATATTTTTACTTCAGTAATACTTAATAATGTAGTTTATATAGAAATACTATTTAGTTATTAAAAACTTAGAAAGATCTATTACCTAAATAAAATACTTTATAGCTTTTAAAAGTCTTCTCTTCTCTAGTAGTATTATCTAGAAGCAGGCTTTAAACACTTAGGTTTTAAGTTTACTATAGAAAAGCTATATTATTAGCTTAAGGAGCATATTATTTTATTCTTCTATATTAATAACTATATACTTTCCTTTCCCTCAGAAAATATACTTAAGATACTCATACTATTAGTAAACCTCCAAAAGAAATATTATCTTAAGGAAAGTAAAAACCTATGATAGTTTCTCAGTATTAAGGTTATTTAAGATTAAATAATATAATAGCTATAGCTTTCTTAAGTAATCTATATTAAACAGCTTCTTAAATATCTTATAAAGTATATATAGTATATTAAACAGTTTAATATTTCCCTCAGACTTAAAAAACTTCTTCTATAATATAATTAAGCTTTCTATATAGAGATTAAATATTATTAATAAGATATTAGCTTCATTAATTATACTATAGTTATAATAAAACCAGATATTACTTATACAGCCAGCTAATTATTCTATTTTAACCAGAACTCTGAAGATAATTATTAGGTTAAGACTAAGTAAATAATATAATATTTCAGCAAAACTAAAAACCTCTACCTTAAGTTTAACTATAAGGTTAGTAATTTATAGAATAACCTTATTATTACTATAGATACTAACTTTATAAATAATAGTAAAGATTAAAAAAAGTTTTAGATATATATTATATACCTCTTTAGTAGTCTTACAGTATAGTAAGCTAATAAATAAAATATTATTACTATTTTGATAACTAAAGTAGAACTTTTAGCGTTATTATAAGTAGTATAAGAAGCTATTTTCGCCAGCCACCTTATTACTATATCATAAGTAAACCTTATAATAAATACTTTTAGTGGAGGTAAAATATATAAACTTTATCCAGCAGTTTAAATCCAGTATAATAACTAGTAAATAATATATCTTATAACTACTGAAACAGTATAATTATATATAAAACTATAGTATATAGATATTTATAACTACTAGCTATAATAAGAAGTTTAGTAAGAATATTTTAAAGTTAAGTATATACTTTTGGGAGACCTTATAGCTAATAGTCTTATAAAGCCTCTCTGAAGCTACTAATTTAACGTTTTTATTATTTAGATTAATATAATAAACTAAGTAAACTAACTGAAAATACAGTAGGAGGAAGAACTTTAAGATAGACTATCTATACTAACGTTTAAAAACCTCAATAAGGCTTTTAACTACTAATTGGAACTTATAGATTCTAACTTAAGTAATAATATAGTTAAAAAAATCTAGGAATATCTAAAATATATAAAATACCTAGAGGTATCCTTAGCCTAAGTAATAAGAATATCTAAATAGCCTATAAATAGTATTACTTTTTCTGCTATAAGGGTAGAGGTTTAATAAGGGTAATAAAGTTGTAAAAGAAGTCTCTTATAAGATATAAATAGAGTATTTAAATTAATATTATTCAAAAGGGCCAGCCTATAAATATAGCCTTCAAGGCTGGAGAGATATATTAGAAATAATATATTTAAGTAATAGAGTTCATATTATTTAAGCCTCAGGCACTTATAGCGTCTCCATAAGCCTCACCCTACTTAAAATCAGTCAAAATAGAGCCTCACGCGGTACGTGTGGCCACGTTTAGTTACATACAATACACACCAGATTTTGCCCCCTAATTACGTGTAACAATTAACGCCACAGCAAGCGCTACGGCCACCGCCACGGCAATTAACGTCGTTAACCAGAGCGACCCCCTATATGCGCAACGGCCGCGGCAGTTACGCTGCCCCCAATAATAACGGCAGTTACGCCTCTACGCAATATACAATATCTACTTAAACGCGGGGCACCAGTTATACCTCTACGTAAAGCAAAAGCAGTACTGGCACTTACCTTCTGTATAGTTATAATAACAATAATGATACTGATAATAATAACAATAATGATAACAATAATAATAATAATAATAATAGCCTGAGACCTATATTTACTAAAGAAGTATATAATACTGAGAACTTTAATCTGAATACCTTTAATACTTCTAGAAGTAGTATTAACGTAGATATTAGTAACTATAATATATCTAATAATTATAGTAGTAGTAATAATCTTAATAATTATATTAGTAATATAGCTATATATTATAGTGGTAATAATCCTAATACTTATATTAGTAATAAAATAGTAAATACTAGTAATAGTAGTAGTTACTTAGAATATAATAATTCAGACTAGAAAGGTAGAATCAGAAGGATATAGCTTCTTTTTTTAAATTAAGAATATTTATTATAAATTAACTCTAGTAGTTATATAGCTCCGTAATTAGCTATCCCAATATTATAGATTCTGTAAATAGTAGTTATATATGCGGCTTTTCTTTTCTCTTTATTTACTTTAAATAAAATATATTTTAACTATTATAAACCAGTAAAAGTAAGCCTATCCTCTTAAACAAATAGTATTAACTACTTACTACTGCTCTTTTTATAATTGTTCTAGTTCTTAATATTAATAGAATAAAGCTACTAAATTATCTTTTTTATAATAATTATCTACTAAGAGAATAGAAACTTTCTTGTTTTTAGATATATTTGAATATCTTTCTAGTATTTATAATCCTGGAAATATCTCTACCATTCGTAATATTTTCTATATTAAGTAATAGAAGTAATGAAAGATAATATTATCCTAGAGGGTAATAATGATATTTTGTGGCTAAGTTAAACTTAATATAATATGTATAATGCTTTTCTATATAGTTACTATAAAACTTTAAAGTATTAGTAAGATTAGAATCTAGATTAGATTCTTTAATAGAAAGTATATAATTACTTATATTAAATATATAATGTATTATTTTCTGCAAATATGCTACTAAAACATATGCTACCTTTCTGTTTCTGTAGACTTTTGTAATTTCATAAATAGTATCATATAATATGACTATAGGAAATTAACTTATGATAATATCAATTATACTACTGTAACTAAATTGAAATATAAGTATATTTATTTTAGATACTTAGCAAATAAACTAATACATAAATTATAGTTTTCAGGGAAACACTTGAATTCTTTTCTACTTAAGCTAAATACTTAACTGGGAATTACTTAATATAAATTCAGGCTGAAACTTCCAGCTCTCTTTGAAATTCTATCGTAATAATTCCTTCAGTATTCAGAATATCAATAGTATTAAGTATATTAAGTTTCTACTTAAGAGGAATACTTACTTATAGCTTAAAAAGATATATATCCTAATATTAAGACCTATAATTTAGTAACATACTTTCCTAATCTCTCTATAAAATAAGATAAATTTAGCCTAACTAATAGCCTAAATATTCCTTATTTCCAAAAAGATAGTAATTATAGATATATTTGGGTATTATCTATATTTATTCAGTAGAATATTTTAGTAAATGAAGTACTATATAATAGTTATTTCTATATATACCTTAAGAGGTTATTTTATAGTTAATAATTAAATCTTAGTTTAAATATATATTATTTTATATAGTATAGTATGAGATATCACTTTAACATCGAATTTACTTGAGAGAAAGCTAACTTTCTAAAATATAAAAGTTGCTTTTTAAAGATTTAGTAAAATAAACTTACCTTCCTTTTTAAATTAAGTCTATAGGAAAATAATCTACTTACTATATAGATGTTATAAATTAGTTATTTATATACTATAATAGTTTATAATAGTTACTAGGAATATTTAGATTCTAAATAAAGTTAATCTCCATTTTATATATAACTTATATTAATAAGGGGTAATTATCATTAAATACGTCTTTATAATTATTAACTATAGTATAGGTAGTATATACTTCCTACTTATTCTTTTATATTAACTTATCTATACTATCAATATAGTTTCTTTCTAAATTGAAAAGTTTTATATCAATATAATTGTATTAATATTTAGAATCTATATGGTTCTTCTTATATTAGAAACATTATACATATTTTCTTTATTAATTTTAGCCCGTACGGAAAATTAAGTTAATTTATCTAAATAATATATTTAAGTTATACCTAACTGAGGGGAACTTGGATTTATCTTAATTACTTTCCTTCAGGAAATGAATTACTTCCTTAAAGATATAGGAAGGTTATATTAGTTACCTAAATATTAGATTCTACTAAGATTTTATAACTTAAATACTTTAGAATAAAACATCATTCCCTTTAAGATTTACTGATAAATAGTTAATCTAACTTCTAGATATTTCTTAGTATGGGAAACTTAGGTTTCTAAAAAAAACTAAAGTAGATAGATATTTAGTAAATTATATTTCTCATACCTTACACCTTGGTATTTTATATCTATCTATGTTAGAGGTTTACTAAAAAAGAAATATGTTATTTATAATAAGTATTTTAGTTAGAATATAGTATACTAATAACTAAATTAAGATTCAGTTTATTATAAATAAGTACTACTATCTTAATATTATTATATTATATTTACTTAGCTATTTTCGCTACTATTTTAGTAAAGTATTATATATTTCTCTTACTTTAGATATTATCCATAGTGGATTTTATTTTATCTAGTGTATATCTTACTATTTATTGTAATATTTAGAAATACTTTACTAGTAAATTACACTAATAGTTAATATCTAGATATAAATACTAAAGCTGTTTCTACTATCTTTAGGTTGAATTCCCGGAGTATTAGTTAAACATAGCCGGATAGAAATGTTTATCGAATCTAATAATAAGAGCTTTTTAATAAACTATAGATCCGTCTAAATATATATATATATATATATACATATATATATATATAGTATTAATAAATTGAAGAATGTTTATATAAACAATTTTAGTTCCTTCTATATAGAATTCTTAATACATTTCCAGCCTAGTAGGTTCAAAGTATTTAATATCATTTAGTTTAAATTAAAAACCTGCGAAAGGTTTATTATTTAAGTATTTGTCTTCATTATTAGAATTTAAGTTATATTCATGGAATTCTCTTAAGTAATAAAGTAATTATAGTAATATATTATCTTTTCTTTTACCTATAGGCTTAGAGAAAAATAGTTAGTTAAATTACTCTTTTAAATCTTTCTAGCTATAGTAAGTCTTATATTCAACTTCCTTAAGTAAGTAGTTTTCTGTTGAAAGGAAGAATATAGAATAAAGAATTTACTAAGGTAGCTATTTATATTTTACTAACCTGATAGATTAATTAGTAAGTTTCTCTACTATATTCTTTATATTTTATAGTTACTATAATATTTCAAAAGAAGTAATCTAATTATCTTCCAGATATTCTCTATAATTATAATTAGCAAATTCCTTTTTTTAGTATGATATTATTAGGTTTTTGAGTAATTGCCTAGTTATCTTTAAGGGTTTCCTCCTTAAAATAGTTACTTAATTTATCTGAGCCAGAAGGTAACTTAAACTAATATAAGAATTCTGGAAGAATATTAATTAAATTTGATATATATACTAAAGAAGGAAGTATTAAATATCATAATTAGATCTTATAGATAGTAACTAGTTAACTCTACTATTCTTTGTATTCTTCTAGAGTATTATATTTCTTCCTTCTAGAAGTTCTGGAGTTTTCTTCTATATTATTAATAAACTTAACTATACTAAATAAGAGTCTACTATTTTATAAATCTAACTCAGTGTATTATTAGTTTCAATCTTAATTTACGAGTTTATCTATTTATTAAATAAATCTGGTTTTCTAATTTATGTGGATATTGGGAAAATATAGCAGACTACTAGTATTAAACAGTTTTATAATTCTATTCTAAGAAGTTTAATAGTAATATAGTGACTTACAGAAGAAGATTATTTGGTTACTTTTGCTCTATACCTGTGGTGGTATCTAAGCTCTTCACCCTATATATGGTTATAACTGTAAAATGTACCCGGCAACAGCATTCGTGCCCATGCTGGCTTACAACTGAAGAAATTTATTGATAATTAGAGAGATTAAATTAATAAGCTATACTTATTGTATTAATTTAGAAAGAACTAATTAAAACTGGGAAATATTATAATTAGAATTATAGAAGAATAATATAATATATACTTATTAGTAATAACTGGGGAAAAATAATAATCTTCCAGATAAACTATACATTCTTAGATATATAAATTCCTGAGCCTAAGAGATAGTTAGAAATTTCTATATCTCTTAGTAGATTATTAGTTATTTACTAAGTAAGTTAGTAAACTAATAATATAAAAGTTAGATTATACTACTATTTATTATAATTATATATAGATAATATCTGGAAGATTAAAAATCTCTTTTATCTATAGAATCTTAGAAAGATAATTTCTCTTTATGAAAATAATTCTTGAAGAAATTATAGAAATGAGTTTTAAGTAATATTTCAATATATTTAGGAATCCTTTTTATTTATTTCTTAGGAATTATATATAAAATCTAGATAATTCTATAAAATATAGTTTCCTGAAATTGTAGAAAATATAAGTAAATTTCCTAGAATCTTTAATTGTTAAAGTTACTTAAGTTAATATAGATATCATTTTAAATAGTTTCTTTAGACAGTTATATATTCTTTGCTATTAAGATCCTGGGGTATTTATACATAATATCTCTGTTCTTTAGAATTTACTTTTTCTCCTTATAATAAAGTGGTTTCTATTTTCAATTAATAACTCTATATAGCTATTTTAGCTTACTATATAGATAATATATTACTAGCTACTACTAATTAAAAATCAGTTAATTGTATATGTAATTCTCTAAAAGATAAAACAAAAATATAGAATTCAGGAAGATCTTCTACCTTTTTGGCTTATAATTTAAGTATATATTAAAAGTAAAAAACAGCAACAATTCACCAAGACAAATATACTGAAAGGTTAATGAGGAAGTATAATAAGGGATACATATATATAGATATATTTAAGATTCTTATAGATAAAAACTTTATATTATTCCCTAATGAAAATACTATTCTAAAAACTAAAGTTCTCGATTTTCAGGAAGAAATAGAAGCTTTATTATATTTAGCTCTAAAAGTAAAGCCTGATATTACTTATATCGTTATAGGCTATTTAAGATTTACCTATCAATCTAGTCTAAATCATTTCATAGGCCTTAAATATATTTAGGGGTATTTAAACAATAGTAAAAACTATAGTTTTATTTATACCTATAAAGATAAATTTTTAATAAACGATATAATATAATATATAGATTCAGATTAGGTATGAAATCTGAATAATAGAAAGTCTACTTCTATCTATATTATCTATTTAGGAACAAATGAGAATATTATAAGTTATTCTTCTATAAAATGGAAAATAGTATTTCTATTTACTTATAAAGCTAAGTATATAGCTTTGGTAGATACTTCTAACGAAGCTTAATAGTTATGTAGTAGCTATAAGTTTCTAAATATAAAACTAGGACTTTAAAGAATAAATAAACTGAAATTCTTTATAGATAGTTTATCTATGAAGAAACTAGCTGAAAATTCTGGATTTTATAAAAAAGAAATTTATATTAATATTAGATTTCAGTTTCTAAAAGATCTAATTAGAGATAAAAAGATATATATTTATCAAATAAGTATAGAAAATAAATCCGTTTAACGTAGTGGTTTAATATCTGGCTGGTTTTTCCCGTTTTGGCAAAAGTAGTAGGTTTGAATCCTGCGACAGGCAACCATAACTAGAGGGTTATAGTATACTTTCCAGTTATAAAATTAAGTATAGTAACTGCTATTAGCTATAAGCTTCTACCACTAGCTATTTATAGCTAGTAACTATTAACGACTAGTAATAAATATAACTAGCTGGATAACCTCTATAATAATTCTTAAAAAGTAACTATAGTAAATATAAGTTTATACCTTCTCTTTATAATATACTTTCCGTATTTATTAGCTATTATATTAACTAATTATACTTGCCGCCTGAGGTTTCCTCTATTTAAATAATTTCTTAGCTATAGCTTATCTATAGAGTTTATAAGGTAAAAGCTAACTGTTAGATATAACTACCTAAATAGAACCCCAAGAGGCATATAATTTACAAATAGTTAGAGACCTTCAATATGACCACCAAGTATAGAAAATAATATAGCGGATATATCAACTAAGTATTTAGGTTAAGTTAGGTTTAAGTAACTTTTATCTAAATTTGAAGATAAAGTATCTCTTAAGAATTTATAAGTTTTTCCTTTTTACGTTTATAAGGTTTTAGACTTTCTAATTTAAATTCCTTCTGTATTTACTTTTTATACGTTTTGGAGTTCTTTATTGTTTTTATAAGTGAGCTGTATATAAGTATATATATCTTATAGGTGGATGTTAGACTTTTTTAATACATATATGGTATTAAGTTCTGTCATGAATAGAAAGAACTAATAACGATATTATTAATGAAATATATTATATACACATTTCTTTATCAAGATATACTACTTTTACTATTTTACTTTCAGTGGTTATTAAGATATAATAGTAATTATATAAACGCTTTACTTTTTTATAGAATACTAGCAGTTTTTAAGCTTAGGCTACTGAGGTAAATACTAATATAGCTATAATATTTTCTATACTATAATATATTGTAATTTAGCATAGTTATAATACTCTATATACTATAACTATAGTAGCGTAAGTACTAAAATACTAATATTGCTATAGGGTTTTAAATACTGTAATATACTATAAATTAGTATAGCTACAGTATCCTATATACTGTAATTATAATGCCTCTAGCGTCTCAGCTGAAGTAGCCTAAATTCTATAATAACCAGCATGATTTTTCTATAAAGTATCCTCTATTTCTATATAAATAGGAGAGGCTAATAGCTTACTTTCTATTGTAACTATTAGTAGATATATTACCTCCTAAAGTCTAACTTTAGCCTTTCTACTTCCGCTTACTGCTACAGCCAGCCTTAAGTTAATCTGAGGCTAAATTCCTTACAGCTATAGTAACTAATATATTAACCCCATATTAACTTTTTTGATAATAAATAACTGATAACTTCTTTCGCATTAACCTTATATCCTTATATTCTTATATTCTTACACTATATATAATTTAAATATCTTAAGAGATTTAATTACTACTAACTATACCTACTCTATTTAAATACTTGTTATAACCTTAATATCTATAATCTTAATATCCTTACCTTCCAGAAAAAGTTTCATACCTCTAATACAAAAATTCTCCGCCACTAATATAAAGGTTTTCCACTACTAATATAAGCTAATTTATGAGCTTTATATAAGTATAGTAAAACTCAGCCTACTTTTATTAATAAATAACTTTCATGTATTAAGTGCAGTTAATATATAAATAATATTTATATAGATATAAATACTTCTAATATTGCTAGATAGCCTTTAAAATCTTTATAATTATATTACTATAATACTATAAGGTATTTAGTAACTGATATTACTGTAATATATTAATATTAGGATATTATCTAATTAGTAACTAGTCTCCGAAATAGTTAGCTTAGTATAGCAGATTATAGAATAATTATATAATTTTCTTCTTAATATTTATAGACTGCCTGTTAATTATAATATTTAGAATAATGTCAGTAAAACCTAGTTTAATAAACTGATAACCTTAGTTATAGTAGTTATAGCTGGATATCTCTTTATCTATTTTATACTTCTTTACTTATAAGTAGCTATACAAATTTCAATAGAATTCTAGTTTTATTATAAAGATATAATATAGAAAAGTGATAAATTATAGAATACTTAGCTTTTACAGGCTTTTTATTTTATTCTTTCTTGAAGAGGTTTATAAAGGTTCTTAACCTTATAACCTTAGTAGTTACTTTCAGCTATAAATATTAAGGTTTAGCCTTACTAAAGCTCTTATTATATAGATTATTACTATAAGATCTTTCTCTACTATATAATTAAGTATTATAACCGGAGGTATAACTATCTATAATAATAGGTAATTTTATTACTATTTAAACCAGTTATAAGTTAGTATTAGTATAAATACTATTACTAAATATATTATATAGTTAGAACTATATATAGGGTGAAGAACTTAGATACCACTATTAGTATAAAGTAAAAGTAACTGAATATCTATATAAGTAATAGGTAGAAATTAATAATCTTACCACTATTTAAACAATACTTTCTTCTTCTATATAACTAATATTATTCTGAATATTTTCCATAAGTCTTTATATTGTAAACACTACTTTTATTACACTACGTTACTTCTAATTTCACGGTTATTTATAATAATAACGTAACTGTAGATTTACCAACTTATCTATCAGTTCTAACACCAATTAGGTTATACTAAGTTGAAATCTTATAATCTATAGAAACCTACTATTTACTACTTTCCCTTCCCTTATCTAAACCTTTAGCTATATTCTTTCAATTTTGTAACTTCTACCTCTATAAGGAGGTAAGACTAAGGTTTCAGTAATAGTTTTATTATAATAAATAGTTGCAAAGTAGTTAGTATCTATATAGAGAATATCTATAGCTGAAAGTATAGCTTCTGAAAATTTAACTTCTGAGAACATAATTCTAACTAGTAAGTATATAGTATCCTATACGCTAGCTGGATTAATATAAGTAACTAAAGTAAGTAATATAGCTGCTAGTAACTTTATTAAACTAGTATGGAAGACTAGTGAGTAGGTTAAGGGAAATTAATACTTAATAAATTACAGAAGAATAGGTAATTCAGAATAATATCTGAAAACAGTACTGATATTGGTAGAAAAAGTGATAAAGGTGGGAAGATCTAATTCCACTGAAGGTGGGGAACTTTTATATATATCTATCTAAATAGAGTTTATTTTCAGAAAGGTTAACCTTACGTAATATAGATTAACGGAAGCTGTTTACATTTGGGCCGCTATATAGTCTACATACTAAATATTCTAATATTAAAGTTTAACTAGTTTAGAGTATAATTAATATAGAATATATAATCTAAACTCTAAGAATTAATTTACTAGAATAAGTAGAAAGTATAGAATTATAAAAGTAAAAGAAAATACTTAACCCTTATTTATCTAATATGGGGTATTTGGAATAAAAAGAATAATAGCAGAATAGCTATAACTCTAACATCCTCCGGTAAGATATATAAGATAAATATCTTTTATAGCTGAAAAAAGTAGTAAAAACTCTAAAAGCCATATAGAAAAAAAAAAGAAAATGAAAGTCTAAAAAACCTAAAACCATAAAAAGTATAAAGGAAAAAACTTTAAGAAGAAAGAAAAGAAAAATCTGAAAAACCTAAAACCTTATATAGGTAAAAAAAGAAAGAATTATTCTTCAGAAAATAGATAATTAGCATTAGTTTCCTTATAAGAGAGTAGAATATTATTCCAATATTATTCTGTAAAGTCCTCTTAACTATATCATTAAATTTAACTTAGCCTAAAGGCTGAATTAAAAATCAGTAATATTATTATTTATATTAATATAATAGAGATTTATCTTACTATCTTTCATAAGATCTCTAACATAATAATAATGAGTATCTATATACTCTACCTTTTTATAGAATTTAGCATTTTCAGTAAGCTTTTTAGCTAATTAATTATTAATAAAGATAATAAACTTATTAATAGCCTTAAATTCCGGAAGCTCATTAATAAAGCTATAGTTAATATATAAGTAAATAGCTTCTTTAGTAGTATCTACTAATACTATATATTTAACTTTATAAATACATAAAGCTACTATTTTTTACTAAGTTAAACTATTACTAATAATATTATAAAACTTCAGATAAAATATATAAGCTAAAGTGAATTTATTATTAGTAATATTTCTTACCTCATCTAAGTCTATAAATTCAAATAAATTGAAGATATTAATATTATTATTTAGTTACTTTTACTCTATATCTATAGTGGTATCTAAAGTCTTTACTCTATATATAATTCTAGCTATAAATTATACCCCGAAACAGCATTCA
Organism: Colletotrichum lindemuthianum; assembly: GCA_001693025.2. Classification (NCBI taxonomy): domain Eukaryota; kingdom Fungi; phylum Ascomycota; class Sordariomycetes; order Glomerellales; family Glomerellaceae; genus Colletotrichum; species Colletotrichum lindemuthianum. Next base: position 126,265 of record MASP02000388.1, read on the forward strand.
TACTAATACCAACATACAGCTAGTTTAAATAGTAATAAAACTACCTATTATCATAGATAATTATACCCTCGGTTATAATATTTAATTCTATAGTAAAGAAAAACCTTATAGTAATACTCTATATAGTAAAAGCCTCGGTAAAGCTAAGATTAAGTATATATAGCTAAAAGTAACCACTAAGGTTATAAAGTTAAGAATTATTATAGCCCTGTTAAAAATAGAATAAAATCAAGGACTGAAAGCTAAATATTCCATAATTTATAACTTTTCCATATTTTTTATAATAAAACCGGAATTTCCTTTAGATTTATATACCTATTTATAACTAGGGAAATATAATAGCGGAAACTAAATATTCTATTATAACTTCTATTACTGGAGATAGCAATATCTTCCAGAAAGCTTAAGTAACATTATAAATTATAATATTAATAAATAAACTTTAAATATTATGAAGAAAATTATCTAGCTATTCTATAATATACTATACTAAGTTAATAACTTTAAAAACCAGTCATGGGTTGGATAGTATTTTAATATGAAAATACTATATTAGTTATTAAATACCTTAAAGTATTACAATATTATAACTCCTGGGGTTTTAGATACTATATAGCTATGCGAAATATATTTATATTTATAGTATTATTATTTATATATCGGCTGCATTTAAATAAAATATTAAGATTATTTACTAATAAAAGCAGGCGAAGTTCTACTATACTTATATAGAAATTATAAATTAACTTATATTAGTAATAGAAAACATTTATATTAATAGCAGAAACCCTTTATATTAAAGACGTAAAGTTTTATCTTAGAAGTAAGTAAAATATAGTCTGGAGGATATTAAGGTTATAGATATTAAAGTTATAATAAATATTTAAATAAAGTAGCTATAGTTAGTAGTAATTCAATCTCTTCAGATATTGAAATTATATATAGTATAATGGCGTAAGAATATAAGGTTAATGTAGAAGAAGTTATTAGTTATTTATTATTAAAAAGGTTAACGTGGGGTGAATATACTAGCTATAGCCGCAAGGAATTTGGCCCCAAATTAACTTAAGGTTAGCTGCAGTAGTTAGTAGGGATGGGAAAGCTATAATTATACTTTAGGAGGCAATATATCCACTAATGGTTATAATAGAGAGTAAGCTATCAGCCCTCCTATTCATATTATTATAATTATAAACTAACTTATAATTAGAACTCTTTTTCAAATAACTCTATATTCTATTAAAGATAATAAAATATTCTTCAGAAGAATTAAAAGAAAGCGTAAGGTAAATTATAATAGCTAAAGTAATATCTAGCCTGAATTTAAGGCTAAATATAATATAGCCTCTATTGGTTTGTAATATTCTAATATCTCTTTCTTAAAGATATTATCCTTATTTTTTTAGAATTTGAATTTATTATCTATATATATATTAAACCTATACAGATTTGTGTTATTAAATCTAGTAAGAATTTCATTAGTATATTTAAACTAATTTTATTCTATAACCTTATTCTTTCTATTAATAACTAAATTATTACCCCAAAAGATGTTAGGTTCTTCTAAATCTTCAATTTTTATATTCTTTTAAGAATTAGTATATAGATATTCTGAAGTAATAAAATTATTAACTTCTCATAGTTTATTACCTATATAATATACCAGAATAGCTAAATATTTACGTGTTTTAAAAGTAATATTAAGTATAAATACTCCTTTATTATAAGGAGATACTTTCAATGGAACTTATACAAGATATATATAAGATAAAAATACTATAATTTAGGGTTCTATTTTCAATGTATTAAAAGTCTTATTAAGTAAATATATAAAAAGCTAATTCTTATAGGTATTATTAAAAACTAAACTTTTAGAATCTAAATTATAAATATAGCTAGTAGGTAACTTAATATATATTTTTGTATCTACTTTAGCATAAAGAAGTATAGTAGTAATATTATACTAAATTAGAATCCAGTCACAATAAATAGATATAATAAGTACATATCTGTAACCTTTAGACCTATAGATAATTCTAAAGGTTTCTAAATAATAAATACCAAAATACTAATTTCAACTATAAGTAATCCACCTAGCTTTATATATAGAATTACTAGGATTCTGATGATTAGATTTTATTCTATAAATTTATTTACTTCCTAATAAACTAATATTATTCTTTTTACTAAAAACTAAATTAGATAGAGATATAATAATCTAAACCTCTATAAACTCTATAAATCTAACTTTCGTATTTATAGCTTAAATCCAGTTCTTACTATTTTAAGAACTTATAGTATTGGGAAATTAGTTAACTTATTAAAAGTATTAACAGATAGAATATAAGAGGTAATATAAAACTTGCTATTTAGTTAATTTTACTTTATACTTATAGTAATATCTAAGCTTTTCATCTTATATATAGTTCTAACTATATAATATACCTGGCAATAGTATTTATGCTAATACTAATCTATAACTAATTTAAATAGTAATATAGTTACCTATTATTATAGATAATTATACCTCTAATTATAGTATTTAATTTTATAGTTAAGGAAGACCTTATAGTAATAATCTATATAGTGAAAGTATCAGTAAGGTTAAAGCTTAATATATATATCTAAAAGTAACTATTAAAGTTATAAGGTTAAGAACCTTTATAAACCTTTTAAAATAAAATAAAAGGCTGAAAGCTAAGTATTCTAGAATTTATTACTCTTCTATATTTCTATAATAAAATTAAAGTTTCCTTGAAATTTATATAGCCACCTGCAACTAGAGAAATATAGAGTAGGTAAAGAAATATATAGCTATAACCACTATAATTAAGGCTATTAGTTAATGGAACTAAGATTTACTAAAATTATTTCAAATACTATAATTAATAGGTAGCCTATAGATATTTAAAAGAAAATTATATAGCTATTCTATAATTTACTGTATTAAGCTAACTATTATGGAGATTAGTTATTAATTAGATAATATTCTAATATTAATATACTATAGTAGTATCAGTTACTTAATACCTTATAATATTATACTACTATAATTATAGAGATTTTAAAAGCTATCCAGCTATATTAGAAATATTTATATTTATACAAATACTTTTATAAATTAGCTGTATTTAATATATTAAGATTATTTACTATTAAAAGTAAGCTAAATTCTACTATATCTTTATGGAGCTTATAAGTTAGCTTATATTAGTGGCAGAGAACTTTTATATTAAAGATATAAAGTTTTATCTTAAAGGTGGGTAGAATATAGTAAGAATATTAAGGTTATAGATATTAAGGTTATAATAAGTATTTAAATAAAGTAGCTATAGTTAGTAGTGATTAAATCTCTTAAGATATTTAAATTATATATAGATAGCGTAGGAATGTAAGAATATAAGGATATAAGAACGTAAGGTTAATATAGAAGAAGTTATTAGTTATCTATTATCAAAAAGGTTAACGTGGGGTAGGTATGCCAGCTATAGCTATAAAAGTTTAAGTCTAAGTTAACTTAAGGCCAGCTGCAGTGCTAAGTAGGGGGGTGGGAGGGCTAAACTTATACTTCAGGGGGTAATATATCCACTAATAGTCGCAATAGAAAGTAAGGTATCAGCCACTTCCATAAACATTACTATACTTATTACTAAATAAACTATTACTATAATTACATTAATTGCAGTTAATATAAAAAAGTAAAAATAAATAATATTTAACTGTAAGAAGCATATTCTCTTTATACAAATACAATTTATAGTTTTGTTCAACTTCTAGACTTAAAGAACGAATTTTTTTAAATATAGTAAACTTTTTGAGGTTCTTAAAATCTATAACTCTAATGGAACGAATTATAGAGAGACTACTTAAATCCTTATTGGGAGAAGAATCCAAGTTTATATCACTATTTCCTACTTTATCGGAAGAAAGTAGAGAATTAGTATCTTTAGTAATATTATAACTACTAAACTTAACAGTAATAACTCAATTCTCAGACAAATTACTAAGTTAGTTAAATTAAGTCTATATAAGTCAACTAAACCTAGTAATAATAATATTACTAAAAATAGATAACTCTTCTTTCTATTAAGAATTAAACTGATTTTTAAGAATATTAATATCTTTAGACTAAATAGTATTTCGAAATTCAAATTTCTATACTAAATAGATATTATAGCTAAAAGTAACTATAACATTCTTTCAAACTTTAGAATCTAACTTCTTAAAATACTTATTCTTAATCTTATAGTAACAGAAACTATTCTAAACTTTTATATTAAAAATAGAAGGTTTCTTCTTATTCATCAACTTATAGGAAGTTTTAAATTTAATCAAAGAATATAGTATCTTATTATAAATATATATAGAAATAGTAATAGCTAAACCCCAAAATTATAAAACTAAATCAAAGTTATAAAGAAAGATTCTAACCTTATGAATAATAGCTCTTATAATCTTTTCAATTAAACTAATAGGTTTATAAGTATAAGGTAGTTTTATATTATATATAATATTATTATTCAGATAAATAACGTTTCATTCATTATTAGAGAACTTGAAGTTAGTATTTATATTAACTTCTTTAAGATTCTTATTATTATTATTATTATTATTATTAGTTTTATCAATAAACTCCTTTAAAGCAGAAGTTACTTCTTTAAAGGTTTTAGTTCTTAATAACTTTCATCAGATAGCTTTACTATACTTATTAATAAATACAATAAAGTATTTGTAGTAATTATAGGTTTCTGGAGATATAGATTTATATAAGTTGAAATTAACATAATTAAGATACTTAGACTTCTTAAAGTTATTGGAATTTCTATTAATTTTATTAGTAAATGTATTCTTAAGGTAGATTTTGTAAGTAGATAGTTTATTATTCTTATTATACTTATTTACTTACTTTTGCTTTATACCTATAGTAGTATTTGGTTCTTTACCTTATATATGGTTCTAATTGTAAAATATATTTAGTAATAGTATTTATATTAATACTGACTTATAACTGATTTAAATAGTAATAAAATTACCTATTAGTATGGATAATTATACCCCTAGTTATAATATTCAACTTTATAGTGGAGGAAAACCTTATAGAAGTAATCTATATAGTGAAAGCTTTAGTAAAGCTAGAATTTAATATATATAGCTGAAAGTAACTATTAAGGTTATAGAATTAAGAATGTTTATAAACCTCTTAAAGATAAAATAAAATAAAAGGTTTGTGAAAGCTAAGTATTATATAATTTATTACTTTCTATATCTTTATAATAAAGTTAAAATCCTCTTGAAATCTATATAGCCATTCTTAATTAAAGAGGTATATAATAGGTAAAGAGATATTTAGCTATAATTACTATAATTAAGGCTGTTAATTTATTAAATTAGATTATACTGAAATTATCTTTAACATTATAATTAAGAGATAGTCTGTAGACATTTAAAAGAAACTTATATAGCTATTCTATAATTTACTGTTCTAAGTTAACTATTTTGGAGATTGGTTATTAATTAGATAATATTCTAATATTAATATATTATAGTAATATTAGTAATCTAATATCTTACAGTATTATAGTAATATAATTATAAAGATCCTAAAAGCTATTTAGCTATATTAGAAGTATTTATATTTATGTAAATATTATTTATATATTACTTATATTTAATATATTAAGCTTATTTGCTAATAAAAGTAGGCTAAGTTTTACTATACTTATATGAAGCTTATAAGTTAGCTTATTTTGATAGCAGAGAACCTTTATATTAGAAATATTAAGTCTTATCTTGGGAGTGGGTAATATATAGTAAGAATATTAAGGTAACGGATATTAAGATTATAGTAAGTATTTTAATAAAGTAGCTATAGTTAGCAGTAATTAAACTTTATGAGATATTTAAATTATATATAGCGTGAGAATATAAGGATATAAGAATATAAGGTTAATATAAAAGAAGGTATTAATTATTTATTATTGAAAAAGTTAATACAAAGTGGATATACTAGCTATTATAGCTATAAGGAGTTTGGGTTTAAAATAACTTAAGGCTGGCTGCAGTAGTTAGTAGGGGGGTGGGAAAGCTAAAGTTATACTTTCGGGGGTAATATAATTACTAATAGTTGTAATAGAAAGTAAGCTATCGGCCCCTCTCACTATACTTATAACTTATATTATTTATAATATTATTTACTAACAAGAATATTACTACTATAACCTTTTTAATTATACTAAGATTTTAAGTTGTTTATATTATTAGTAATAGTAGTATTAACAACTAAGCTCTTACTGATAGGAAGTTGAAACTTACAGAAATTATTAACTTTAATTTCTATAAGTAATTACTTATCTCTCTTTATATGAAATAATATAGATTTATTAAAGAAGTTAGATAAGATTTCTATGGTATTAAGTCTAAATTAACTTGATACATTAATATCTAACTGTAGTATATATTAGATGCTTTTTGAAAGATATTGAATATTATTTAAAATAATCTTCAACTTACCCTTTAGAGTTAAAAGAATCTCTTGAGTATTACCCCACTTAATTAATTAAATAACGTTTATTTTATTAGCCAAAAGAAAGTAATCTTTAATTATATAAATAGTAGTATCAGTATTAATAAAGAAAGAGATAGTATTAGTCTTATTATTAAAACTTCCAGTTTCTTTAATCTTTTCAGAAATTAAAGAACCTAAAGTCTTATTAATATTAAGAAATTTTGAAAGCAGTTAGGTAAGAGTTATATTTTCGAACTTAATATTCTCTTTACTCTCTTTCTTACCTTCTTTCTCAACTTCCTTAATAGTTAAACTAAGTTATATAAGGTTTTTAATTATAAAACCAGGGATATCTTTAACTTTATTATTATCTATTCAAAGAAAATTAATTTCTTTAGAGTTATTCTTCTTATTCTTCTACTTCTTCTTCTTTCTCTTCTTATTAGAAATAAAGAAAGAAAAGCCCTTTTTCTTTGAAGCTTTTATTTAGCTATAAGCTTTTCTAGAATCAAGATTAAAATAGTTCTCTTCAGTAAAGTTAGTGTTTTTATAATAATTACAGAATATATCCTTCTATTTCTTCTAAAGTTTCTTTATTTTATTAGAAGACTATTTAGTAACTTTATTCTAAACACCCTTCTTAGTTATAAAATTAACTAAAAAAGTGTAAGCTTTTCTTCTAAATTTATTTAACAAATTAAAAAGTAAAAAGTCTAACTTATAAGAATTCTTATTAGATTTAAAACTGTTGGTAATATAATAACTATAAGGCTATTAAGGCCCCATAGTATACAGTCTATATAGTATAGCCTAATAGTGGAAACCAGCTACTAGTAACAACTAGCTACCAGTTATTACTATCCACTAGGTAATTAGTGACTAATTACCTAGGGCTTTTAGATTTAGCCTATATATAGCTTATAGATTATATATTATAGTTATTAATATCTATAACCTTATTAGCATACTATATATTATAATATATATAAGATATTGCTTCCTAGTAAAACTGATATTAATTAGAAGTTAATCTTACTATTACTATTTACTATAAATTAGCATAATTTATTTAGGTAGAAATGATAATAGAGATTATTGAATTTAACTTAAGGTAAAGTTACTAATCTATTAATATATGCAGATACTTTCCTCTTATCTAACTTAAGGTAAGGTGATATTGTATTAATAATTATACTAATATATCCTAATTTTGGTATCTAAATATTTATCCGTATTTAAGGTTAACGTATCAAAGAAATCCTAAGTATACCTTATATAAGTATATCTAGTAAATATCTTTATGATAAAATTTACTAAACTTCTACTATAAAGAACTTTATAATATTCTTAATTTCTAAAATTCCTTATATTTCTCTTTTTTCTTTTTATATTCTTCTTTTCCTCTTTCTTTCTTTCTTTATTGAAGTCATAGATAGATTGTCTTTCTAAAGTTAAGTTTTACCTGTTTAATATTAATAAATATAAATAGCAAATAGTACAAATAGAATCTTCTATTTTCTTCTTTCTTTACTCTTTTAATTTATATTTCTTTATAATTTCTCTATAGTTAGAAAGTAATAAGAAAAGTATTTAAGCTAGTAGAACATTTTAGAACGTATTTTAAGAACCTTCATATAATAAGTAATATAACTTCTTTAGAAATAACAGTATTAATAAAACTGAAGTTTCTATTTAATAATAAGATCTTTAGTAGATAAAAAGACTTTAATTCTACTATAAAATATAATTCTAACTAAATTGATAGCTAGATTATATAGATTACAGTAATATATATATAATTACCTCTTCAGTAGAAACCTCCTGAATCTCTTTAAAGATAATTTAAAGATTAGCTAAAGGAAATATAGGTTATTATAGATAAATAAATATCCCAATACTTATAGAATACTCCTCTTTTTTATAATACTAAGGTTAATATAAAAGGTAAATAAATCTATTAGATTCTTATAAACTCAATAAAGTAAAATACATTTATTTTATAAACTCAGGAAGAAGTTTAAATATTATAATACAATTACGGAACTTCAACATATTTATTATTAACTAACTAAACTTTCTTTAAGATGTTATCTTTATTTAGTATATATATTTTATATTCTAGATGTAATAATAAAAACTAACTTATTAAACCCCTACAAAACGTAATTTTTATCCAGCTACCTTGGGAAATTAGTTTCAAGATATATTTCAATAAATAGAGAGATTTATAATTATTTTACTATTATTAGTGATAAATATAACTCCTTAATAATAAGAATAACTTAACTAATAAGGTTTTTAAAATTAATAAGATTAATAACTTTTTAATACCTAAAACTAATAGTATAAACTTTCTACACTATCTTTTATAGCTTCTTCTTTATATATCAATCCTATAAAAAAGTATTAACAGATTAGATTCCTCCCAATTAATATACCTATAGCTAAGAATATTACTTATTTTCTAAAATTATATAACTTTAAAATAAAGTATAGAGAAGCTCTCTATAATATATTTAAATTGAAGCTCTATATCTTCCGAAACTACTACCTTAAGTTAGATATATTTAATTATATATAAAGTAAAGTTCTTTTAATTATATTAAAAAACCAGACGCTATAATACTCCAAGGTATCTAGTAACTAGTATAGTATATCGATATTAGGGTACTATCTGATTAATAACTAGTCTCCGAAATTATTAGCTTAATATAGCAGATAATAGGATATTCAGACGATTTTCTTCTGCATATCTGAAGTCTGCCTATTAATATTAATACTTATAATATTATTTAGGCTTTTTAGAAGATATTAATATTTCCGGTTATAGAGATTATAATAGAATATTTAGAATCCGCTATTATATTTTTTCCTAGTTATAGAAAGCTATATAGATTTAAGAGGAATTTCGATTTTATTATAAATATAGTATGAAGAATAATTTAAATTTAGAAAAGTAATAACTTATAGAATATTTAGCTTTTATAAGCTTTCTATTTTATTTTACTTTTAAGAGGTTTATAAAGATTCTTAACCTTATAATCTTATTAGTTACTTTCCGTTATATGTATTAAGCTTTAATTTTACTGGGGTGTTTACTATATAGATTATTATTATAAGATTTTCCTCCACTATAGAATTAAATATTATAACTGGAGGTATAATTATCTATAATAATAGGTAATTCTATTACTATTTAAATTAGTTATAAGCTAATATTAGTATAACTACTATTACTAGGTAAATTATATAGTTAGAATTATATATAGGGTAAAAAGCTTAGATACTACTATAAGTATAAAGTAAAAGTAACTAAATATTAAACACCCAGGCTCTTAAATACTACTTAAATTACTTTAGTAACCTCCTATAATTTATAATATCTAATAATATAGCTTTTTAAATAAAAGACTACTTTAATTTAGTTACTTTTACTTTATACCTATAGTGGTACCTAAGCTCTTCACTCTATATATAATTCTAACTGTAAAATTTACCTTGTAACAGTATTTATGCTAATGCTAGCTTATAACTAGTTTAAATAGTAATAAAATTACTTATTATTATAGATAATTATACCCCCGGTTATAATATTTAACCTTATAGTAAAGGAAGACCTTATAGTAATAATCTATATAGTGAGAGCTTTTGTGAGGCTAAAGCTTAATATATATAGCTGAAAGTAACTACTAAGGTTATAAGGTTGAGAACCTTTATAAACCTCTTAAAGATAGGATAAAATAAAAAGTCTGTAAAAGCTAAGTATTCTATAATTTATTACTTTTCTATATCTATATTTTTATAATGGAACTAGACTTCCCCTTAAATCTATATAGCTATCTGTAACTAGGGGAATATAATAGTAAATACTAAATATTCTATTATAACTCCTATAACTGGAAGTACTAATATCTCCTAATAGGCCTAAGTAATATTATAAATACTAATATTAATAGGTAGACTCCAGATATTCAGAAATAAATTATCTAGATATCCTATAATCTGCTGCATAGAGCCAACAATTTCGGAGACCAGTTGTCGATCAAAAAACTACTTTAAAAGTAATAAAGGTAAATAAATTTACCTTACTAATTAATATAAAATAATCTTCAGAAGTATTATTACTAACAATATAGATAAAGTAAAAAAGAAAACATTACAGATTCTTTTTATTAAGTTAATATATATTTAAAGAATCTTCTCTCTTAACAATATATAGATATTTACTTCTGAAACTACGTCTTAAGTATATATTAAGAAGTATTAGAATATTAGTTAGCTTTCTTTAGCCTTATAGTAATATATCAGAAAGTTTATACCTAGTTATAACTTACTATTAGTGTTATTATAAGCTTTCCTTCCATAATATTTTAATATATACTTAAAAATACTAATAATTCTAAGGAATTCTAATTAATTAGTATAAATTAATACTAAATTGACTAATTATATAACTTACCTTAATGCTTTTACTAAAAATATAAATATAGTACTCAAGAATATTTTTAAGTATTATTTGGAGGAGGATATTACTTAACTTTAACTTCCCAATATAGCTAATTTAATAAAGTATACTATATTCATAGTAAATTTAGCTACTAGTTAATAAGATACTCTTTTAAAGAGAGAAGAAACTTCTATAATTAATATATATTTAACTTCTATATAGTAAAGATATTAATATCCACCTATTATTACTTCCTTATATAGTATAAGAAAGTAAAAAGCTTAAATAATAACTTGAGGAATAATGATAGAATTATTATTAAATATAATACAATAGTATATTACCTCCAGAATTATTAGCTTGAAATTAACCTAAAATACTAAATTCTCTAAGTAATCTTTTAAATAACTTTATTATCTCTTACTTTAAATAATAATCTATATCTCTGGAGAATTGAAAGATTATAGATATCCTTTAGAATTAATTAATAATCTATATTTTAACAAAAACATATAATATAATCAAGGAAATTACTACCTTAGTATTTATACTTATTCTAGAAGAATACTATATAGATATAGCTTTCTAGATAATTCTAATTAATTTAGATACTACTAGCTACTTTATAGCTAGCTACTTCTAATTTTACACTTTAAAATAAACTATTCTTTCCTCGTTTTTCTTAAAAGCTTTCAGAGGAAGATTAACATCAATTTATTTTAGAAACGGTAATTCTATAAATATAATAAGTATAGTTAATATACCTATGCTATTTAGTATAACAATATTCTATATAATCTCTTATAAAAGTCTATTTCTATTATATCTTACTAATATAAATTACCTTGATGTTACTTTAAATAATATTTGCAACTAGTTATGTTAAAAAAAGAAGGCTATTTCTATTATTTATAAATGAGGATATTTATAAATATTATTAAATAAGAAGTTAGTATTGACTTCTTTATATTTAATAAAAAGTAAGATCTGGAGATTTCATTAATAATTCGGATATCTATTTATTATATATCTTTAAGAAATTCTCTATAAAACTGGATATTTAATTAATTAAGAAGCTTTTAAGACTTTTGAAACGTACTGCTACTAATATTAAATATATTATACTGCCCCCTCTTAATTTAAATTCACTTCTTATAATAATCTTAACTTTAACTTCAAAGTTATTATTAATATGTTTTACTTTAAAAGTAATTACCCTATTTTCTATATTATTAATTTAGCTATAGATTTTCATATACTTTTACTTCTACCTAATATTTTGGTAAGATTAATATAAGAAGCCTTTAAGATATACTAATTTAATATTTACCTAGGTTTATCCAATTTTATCTTTACTAATACTGAAATGAATTTCGAATTTAAAGATTCTCACTTAGAAGTTAGAATAATAAGCTTAATTATTAGAATTATATTTATTAAGATATATAATAATATAAATAAGGTTGAATATTACTATACCTTCCTCTATTATATATATAAATTTCACTATTAAGAATATTTATTATTATTCTAAAAGTATCATATTTGGGCTACTTATAAGTTAATAAATAATATTATTAATCTAAGTAATTTTATATATATACTTCTTATATTCAAAGTTTACTTCCAGTTTACTAAAAACTTTACTTTATTTCGAAAGATGGATTTATGAATATAGGTTATTTAAAAAGTAACTAAAGCTGGTTATGATAAGTATATAAAATAGATAGTTAATAATACTGCAGCTATCTATAATAAATCTAATATATCTTAAGTTATAAGCTTCCCACTGTAGATTCGTATATATATCTAATATAAAAAGAAAGAATAGTAAGATTTCTTCTATTTATTTACTATCTATAGTAAGATATATAGTATTAATCTTGCTTATAGTTCCTAAGAATTCCACTTAACTACTATAAAACATACTATAAAAGTAGTAATATTTCTTTTTAACTAGATACTTCAGTAGAAAAGTAAAAATACTTTAAGTATAGATATAATAATAGTGTAACTTTTATTTCTCTTAACCTTTCCAAGGTATACCTCTATACCTTTCTAGATAGCTTCTTTACTAATAGTATTAACTTATTATTTTAACTGGAATTTAAAATAATTTTAAGTTACGAGATAGCTACTAGTAGAGGTAAGTTTATAATTTAAAGTAACCTAATTTATTATATTTTAACTAAAAGCAAAAGAGTAACTAGAAATATATTTACCTTCAATATCTATATTATAGTTATTAATATAAACTTTATATATATTACTACCCTTTTTTGCAAAACACTATACCTTATTATGATTTGTTTTCTATTTCTATAGTTATCTATACTAATTTATACTTATTATATAAGTATCTTATAAAGCTTGGTATTATAAAAGAGAAGAAACTTATAATTAATATTATAACCTCAAGGTAATTATATAAATACGAAGAGCTTTATTAGATATAGTAAATTAACAGTAAAAATAATTTTATTAATATCTTTACTAAAGAATTTCCAAACTTTACTCTAGAAGAATTCATTAATATAAATAAGTTAATAATTGATATAGAGGTATAAATTACTTATTGAGAATAAAAAAGAAAATTCAAAAAGTTATTCTATTAAAGAATATTAGTTATTTAATTAATTTTATCTTATATATTATAGTTATGTTAAAGGTTTCTGACTATTTAAATTACATACCTCTCGGGATCCCATTTAGGTAAGTGCACCCGATAGTTAGCTTTTACCTCTTATATTCTATAGATAAACTGAAGCTAAGGAATTATTTAAATAGAGGAAACTTCAGGTAGTATATATAATTAGTTAATATAATAACTAATAAATATAGAAGATATATTATAAAGGGAAGATATAAGCTTATATTTATTATAGTTACTTTTTTAAGAATTAAAGTTAATGTAAGGATATATGCCCCATGGCCTGTACGGAGAGCCGGGATGGCTAGGATCACGTGACCT